>JARVLU010001073.1:22442724-22454580 GCA_031762415.1 Simpsonichthys santanae | reverse complement strand
CGGACTTACGGCGCCATGTGCGTTCGGCTCCGACTTACGGCAGAATCGAGTTACGAACCGTTCTTAAGTCCGGAACCTGTTCGTAAGTCGAGGACTACCTGTATATAAAAAAGTTTTACAGTGATTTATTTATCAACGATATTTAAAAATAATACCTATAATGATAACGATGCTTTTTTGCTTAAAGGAATGTGAATTGTAAGTTTACCCATCACTGTTGATCTATTGTTTTCTCTTAATATTGTATAGATTTTAAAGTAAAAACACACACTGAAAGTTAAGACTTTCTGGATATTAGGTTGACTTAATGGATTTGAGTGTTCCGTAATTCTGCGACTGCAATAGCCACAATTACACAGCAGATTAGAGAGACCGATTCTTTATTCCACTGTTGATACCATCAAACTGTGAAATATGCTATGAAATGTGATTTATGGTCAACATAACTACTGCCATATATTTGCTTTCCACACTGTATGTACGTGCAAATACTCTGGCACACATTCCACATCTAAAATGGTGTTATCACATGCTTGTTATCCAGACACATAGCTTAGAGTGATGTTGGAGGCAATCATTTAGTCCTAATGAGCCATATCATCTCTTTGAAATTCAAATATCTTAATGAGTTTACCCTCCCCCGCATGTGGTTTTTATTTCCCTTCCTACTTCATTTCTTTACTGTATCTTTGTTGGGGTTTACTTAATTTTAAAGTAAATTTAACAAGAGAAAACATTTTTATTTCATCAGCAAAAATTTGGACCTTATTTCTTCCCCAAGTTATTTGGCAAATCATTAATTATTGATTGTTTGTACATTTAAAATAAAAGGCCTTCGGAGGAAGTCATCATATGCATCGCAACCATTATTTGTGAAGGGGACATGTCCCCCCCACATTAAAAAAAAAATTAATTTGGACCCCCCCCCCCCCCCCCCATTTTAACTCTAAAACATTAGTTCAAACGGCGCTGTTTCTCTTTCTTCGTGAACAAATCCATTCCACTTGATTAATAGAAGAATAATCAATCCACTAAAAATCCAGTCCTGGTTTTCCTGGTTACCTCCAACTCTAAACACAGCAGTTTATGTGCGTCTCCTTCTGCCTCGGCATAGATCGCTCACAGGGGGAGGAGATGGAGACACCTCTGTGTTGCTCGCTCGCCAGATTAGCAAGCTTAGTGTGGGCAGTTGTTGACCAGGGTGGTTGATCATAAACATATATACATGTTAGGAGGATGCTTAGCAGTAACTGTGACACTGTAAGATGCTGCAGGTGTAAGAGACGCTGCATGTTAAGGTGCATTAAAGTTGAAATGTCTTTAAAACCCCACACCGTCTTGTCCTCAAGCTTAGTGAGAAGATGAGCAGTGTTGAACACAAGTAAAAATGTCCATTAGTGATGTTTTTTATTTCTCTGTAAACACAAATAGTGTCGAGCTGTAGTGCATTAAAGTTCAAATGTCTTTAAAACAGCTGAATTTACACAAACTTGGTGAGAAACATGCTTTAAATGGAATTAAAGTAAGGACATCTAAATGAAATGTGGCTTTTTTTTTTGTAAACTAGTGTACACTTTCTGGACATTGATGCACGTGAGTATGCATATGCGTGCGCGCACACACGAGCACAAGCACACACACACACTATAGTGTCCCCCCAACATTACAGATGCTTCTGACACCCATGGAAGTCATACTTCTAAAATGCTCTCTTCTCTGGTCTAAGAATGCTTCCTTGAAAACAGCGGCAAGGATGTTCTCAACAGGTGAAACGCTAATTTTTTGCAGTACACGCTAAACTGTTTTAATTCTGCATTACTAAAACTGTAAAATTCTAGACAAAAACAAGTACTGTATGTGTATGATAATGCATGTGTCAAGATAAAGTAAATTAAAAGCAAAGTTCATTTATTAGACTGTAGTGATTCACGGGGATGTAGAAAAAAAAATTCCTTCCTACACCGTTATCCCAAGCTCAACTGCAGTGATGGCCGATACAAACCTCCCTCCAGCGTGCGAGCTGTGGTCCACTCTGACGACACACTTCCTGCACTATTGATGCTCACAACTCTCAGCTGGTAGGTTGAAAACGCCTGCAGACCCACTACAACTGTGCCGTTCTTGGGAGGGGACAGTGTAGTGTTGATTTGCTTTCCTTCTGCATCGGCTCCAGGCTCCAGCCAACCAGAGCTGCTGAACACCTTCTTTTCATTATTAAAATCCATTGGCCCACGGAGAAATACTTCAAACCTTGTGATAACTCCTGCGCACAAAGAAAAATAAGCTTAATGCCGTTTGCAAAAGATTAACATTAACAACAGTAAAAACAAATTAACTAGTAAGATGGGAAGCAGCAAGCTATTTTACAGGGATTGTTGAGAAAACAACAGTTTTACGTTTTTATTTCTGATTTTGTATTTATTCATTTTATTTATTTTTAAAAATACATTTACCAGCTCTTTCTTTTTCAAAAAGTCTGGGACTTTACAACTTTTGTTTGGTTTAAAATAAAATAGCAGTTTAGTGTGTAATTTTACCCTCACTAGAGATTAATAAACAAACAAAACAAACAAACAAATAAACAAGCAGGTTTAAATATTCTATTTGATGTATTTGCTCCGAAACCTAATTTGGAAACATTGTTGCTTCTTCAGAAAATATGAAAATAGTCAATAAATCTGTTTAAAATAAACAATTAAAATGTTAGTATCTGTGCTCAGTGAAATTAATTAAGGTAGGATAGATGATGTAACTAAAGACAAATAAAACTTATTTTTGGAGAAAGTCATTGACTTGTATTTATTTTGATGTTTGTCAGACAGGCCTTTCCCTGATATTACGGAGCAGATGATGTGAGAGAAACAGTTACAAAAATATACCATTACTGATGCAGCCACTCTTTTTAATAAACTCTCATTATGCCTTGTAAAGCAAGAATTATCTGTATTTGTAAATTAGATTAGTAAAATAAAATAATAACATTTTAAAAAATTAGGGCTGAAAGAGCTCTGATCAAAAAGAAAAGAAACAAGACTGAATGCATTTCAAATATGTGCGTATAAAAATCAATTTGGGGACAAAAAAGTTGTATTAAGCTAATAAAGAAAGGTTGCCAAGAAAAAAAATGTAAGTTTAGCTGAAAAAGATGTGAAAAAAATGGATGAGGAGCAAACAGAAGACCAGGTTACAGGCTTTGCATGACACAGGCTTAGAGCTATTACAAATCTCTCTGGATTTACCAAAGGCACTTTAGGTTCAGTGAGGCTTTTGTTTTTTATTTGCATGTGTGCATGTGAGTATGTGTGCGCACGTGAGTGTGCATGAAAATAAATTGCCAACATATTCTTAGACAGTTGAAATGACACATGCCTACAGTCATGGTACTTGGCAAACAAATGTGAGTTTTGTGAGTTTGTTCATCTCACAGTATGATTTATTGTCATGGACAATGCTTTGGTAAGTAATTTGGATTTTGTTATTTGTGATACAAATAAATGTTTGTTTTTCGAAAAGTCGAATGTACAGTTCTGTGAGGATCTATTCCTGTGATAAGTGCGCCATGTTACAGAACTGTAAACTGTGTGCGTGTGTGTGTGTGTGTGTGCGTGTGTGTGGTACCATTTGGCTGCTTGGGGGGCTCCCAAGAAGCATGCAATGTATGAGGTCCAGTAGCAATGATTTGGGGAGGAGGTTGGTTTTGGGGGGGTGCAGCAGCTGTCAGAAAAGACAATGGTGGGCTAGAAGAGCAACCCCCAGAAGAGCATGCCTGTAAATAACGTTAACAATTTATTTTTAATATATGATGAATATACTGTATGCTGAAAATACTCAATAATTCAAAATGTTTAAAATGATCAAATACAGTAGCCCCTCGGCACTTCGCGGTTTGTTTATAGCGGACTCGCTCTATCGCGGTTTTTCAAAATAAGACTGGACATGACACACAACTGGCTGATTGATGGATGAGCCACAGGACGAGCATGGAATTCTTATTTAAAATAAATTATTTTAAATTATTTAGAACCTGCTGCACATTTGTGCAGCTCAGAGCTGCAGAAAAAGCTTCCTCCTGCACATTTGTCCAGCCCATACTTCAGGATAAACTTCTTGCTGCAGCTGATCAACTGTTCTCTGTGCAGAGCATAGAAGTGGGCATGGCCAAGAGTGCTTGCAAGTGGCTGAGAGCAGCAGAGGCAGGGAGCTGAAATCATGACATTCTGTGCTCTTTTAGAGCGTTTACAGTTTAAAAACGTTGTTTAGAATATTGCAAGTTTAAAATTCCTTTATATATATATATATACAGAAAAAGCTTTCTAATTCAATCATAAAACTTTATTGATCCTTCCTAGACGTGAAATTAATATTGAACCTAATTTGTTCTTTCCATTTTCCTCTTTTCATCCCTGTTCCCAGAAAGAGGCAGTGTTCATTGTTAATAATCTGCCGGGTATTAAATATTAAGCAGCTTGTGGATTTATGACTGAACCCAAAAGTTAATAGCTGCTATTTTCACGTGCTCTGAAGACACACTGGCTGGAGTTAAACAGAGTTGTGAATGAATGAATGATCTAGGTCAGTCACAGACTATGTGCAACTTTACTTACCGTTTTATTAACAAAGACAACATACTGTATAGAGTAGATGCAAACAAGAAAAGTTGTTGGATGTCCTGTTAATCAATGCAGCCAACTGTGGTATTAAATAAATCTAGACATTTTAAAATAAGCCATCTTAAATCTACTGTCCAAGTCATATTTACAGTTGGTAAAACAAGTTTTTAACTTCATAAAATCCAAACGGAGCCTACAAATCTTTACAAAAAAAATTAAAAATAAATACTGTACATCAAATTTGGATCAGGTATGGAATACATTATATTAATAATTAAAATGATTCTAAGTGAACATTGGAACTGAAAGAACACACTCATGAAATTCATGTTAATGTTGTTTGAAACATTTTGACGAAAAATTTAAAGTATTGATATCAACCCTAAACAGCTGAAAGAATGACAGTGAACGTGGTGGTGGGGGGGGGGGATCAAGTGCTAACGATGAGAGAACAGGAAATGTACATCATAAATGAAGCTAACTCAGGGAAATGAAGAGAGATGGAGAACGTACACGCTTTAATAAAGACAGAAAACAGCTGCAGTTGACTCACCAGGACTCTGTTCTCCATCTTCTCTGCTTTAATCTCCAGTTTGACTACTTTCGTCAGAGAGAACTTCACCCTTTTCCCCACTGCATCCCTCACACTCTCTGCACACAGGATGGGGGTGGGGGTGGGGGGGAAGAAACGGGGAATGACTCAGACTAAAGTGGAAAATCTGTCTCATTATCTACACGTCAAAACAAAGTTACTTAGTCAAAAATAAGAAAAGACAGTAATAAGGTGCAAAATCTCAAGTCATCTGAGGGTCAAGAGAATTATGAGTTTTTACTTTGCTTTAGATGACACAGATAAGTGTGCTCTTGCCATGTGTGTGTGTGTGGGGGGGGGGGGGGATTTCCTATTTCTGTTAATAAGAACAAATATTTGATGAAGACATCTGACCAAATTCAATTTTAATAGATCGTTAAATAAATGGGATCTCATCTGGTTCTCATCCGTGTTTGCTTCCATGAAGTCTTCTCCTGAGGCAAATGTATGTCAGATAAAGTGATTGTACAGACATGAAAAACCACAAATGGTAGGTCCTTGACAAAACACAAAAGACTGAAGAAATAGCCTAAAAAGCACATTTTAGAAATATATCCAGTACTTTTATTCCTCATGCTGTTGTACCAGTATTCCTTCATGATAAATACTTCACCAGCCTTGCACAATTATTAACATTAATTTAATAATTTTCTTTAAAAAACAAACACAAAAACAACAACTGTTATAGATCATGATCAAGTTGAAAATTAAAGACTAACCTTACTGCTTCCCCTTGTCTAACGTTACTGCTATCTTAGAATAATTATTTCAGAAAGTCACTGATAAAAAAAGTTAAAAATAGATCTAAATATTGGCAATATTAATACCAACTTCTTGCAGTAAAGCTAGGACTCCACACATCTTCAGCTACTGAATAAAAGGCCAATAAAAGGCCAGTGTCCAATTTTTTTTTTTTCGTCCTTGTTCTGGACGACTGAGAATCTCCACTAATCTTTAACAGTATTTTTGTCAGATTGTACTCATACAGTACTAGTATGATGGGACTGATGGGCGACATAGTGGAACAGCTTATTAGAGCTGTCGCCTCTCAGTGAAAAAGTTGCCAGATCGAATCATCATAAATATATTAATAATAATAATAATAATAATAATTAATAATATAATACAAATTGAAGTCAAGCAGCAGGAACAGTTAATCAAAACGAGACCTCTGAAACAGGATAAACTTCTGTGGCCGCTGATCAAAATTTTGGCACAACACTTTATTATCACTATTTATGTCACTTTATTATGCTCATCAGACTTGTCTCTCCTTGCCTGCTCCTCCCTCCTCCTTTGCTCCTGTCCAGCTAACTTTAGCATCCTCCACGCCTTTTCCTACTGTCTCTCAGGTGATGGTCAGTCAATGAGCGTCTTCCTGCATGTTCATCTTCTCTGAATGATGTTTTTTTTCTGCCAGATTATATACATACTGCATATGCTTTTCAGTTATTTTTCACACTTCTTCACTGACAAATATATTATTTCACTTATGAGCACCACTCTTGAACTTCCTTCACTGACATGTGGACAGCTGTCAGGCAGTCATTGAGGGACATGCCTCAAAACTAGTGATACACATTGTGAGTGATCAGCTCATGGACCACAGGCCAGTGAGTCCACATGGGTGACTTTTAATTTGGATCAATCAGTGGCCACAGACTTTAATCTAAAGTGATCGACAGAAAACCTGACAAATTGCATCATGTGGTAACCTCAAAACAATAGGCCGCCCAACACTGTAGGCCCCTTCAGCCCAGGTAAGCTCCTGCACAGTGATGGGAATGGGTCCACTAATCAGATAACAGCAGAACTAGCTTTCTGGTTAGCATATTAGCATTTTTGCTAACTTTGAAAACCTTTAACAAAATAGCTTCCGCTACATTTAATTACAATAAATACATTTTTAATTTTTTTAAGACAGTTCTCCACACTATTATAACACTGGAGAACAGTGTTTTACACAGAACAATGTGATGCTTGTAGAGTTGAGTGAAGATAAACATCACCTGGTGATGTCACCAAACGTGGTAATGCTCTTTTCCTCCTCATATCTACTGCAAATGGTCTCTGACTCATGGTCTCAGTTTACAGCCAGTAACAAAAACTAACATACCAAAAGAAAAGAAAAAAAAAAAAAACCAACTAACAGGCCAAACCAAACTAAAATGGGAAAATACTATTAAAAAACAATTTTCACACTCAGAAACACAAACAGTCAGAAACTTTGCACACACAATTCCTACCCAGCATACTTTGCAAAAGTTAGCACCTTAGTGTTAGCTTCTACCTCGTTAACAGTTTAGCATGAGCAAATCATTTTTTTAGTTAGCGATTTAGCAGTTAGCAAAGCTAACTTTTGTTAAATGTGCCTAGTGGTGTAACGGTACGCTAAAATCACATATCGGTTCGGTTCAGTATCAAGGAGTGTTCGGTGCAGTTAATTTTCGCTACAAAAAAGGCCAAAATAAAGACTTACAAAAATGTTTATTTTGAAAATATGCCAAGTAAAAAAATAAGTTTGTATATTTTTTTTTATTCCCTGAAGACTCAGCTGCATCTCAGCTGCTCAGCTCTCTGTGACATCCTCAGACTGCAAACACAGAGGTTTAAAAAAAAAAGAGTTAATAATATTACAATTTTAAATAAAAATAATAATTGGATCACAATAATACAATAATGTTACCTCTTCTTTCATGGTCATCGTTTCTGTTTATGAGGTGGTTGAATCTCTCGCTCATCATCATCAGGGCAGGGCTTTAAATTTGGGATCAGGCTTGTTGATGATCAGTTTTAGCTTTTTCATAAAGTGCTGCTACAACTTTGTGGCTGAAGTGTTGACGTGATGGGATGTCATACAGGCAGTGGAGCTCAAGAACTTTATCATATGCTTAAAGCCGGCGCATCACGATCCATAGCTTTAAAAGCTCCTACAGTTTGTGTTATTGCTTTGGACAGATCTGAATTACCTGATAAAGGTTGTTTAAATGCTGCTGCTATCGGTCTTTTGCTTTTCTTCCTTGTAGAAGAGACGTTCACATTCAGATGATGTCGTTTCAAGTGTGTTAACAAGTTAGACGTGTTGTTGCTGCAGATCCAATCTCCGTGAAACAACATCTACACACAGCTTTGGATTTGCACTTGACTTTTCCCAGTGTTGAGTTTTAACAAGAAAGCCATAATGTTCCCAAACAGGAGACCGCAACGAGATGAAAGGGCCTCCTGCTACGAGTGCTGCAAGACTACAGCGCTGTGCTGAAACACGCTTAGAAACTTTAGTTCCGTGATGCATAATATCCCGTTAATGAAATATAATGAGTGAAAAAATAACTGAAATGGTACGCACGTGGACCGAACTGAACGTGAAGTCCCGAAATGGTTCAAGTCACCCACATGTACCGTTACACCATAGTGCCTACCACTGTCTGCGCATTAAGAAGGCACAGAGAATAGATACCACAAAATATCCAATCAGTAATCTATTACATGAACACGTGATTGCATGTTCACCAAAATACTCTGCTGTAAAATGTCCAATAGGTGAAGAAACCCACAAAACAATCAAAGAATGAGGTTATAAAATGTTATAACTTCAGAACAAAGATGCAAGAGTGGTCCAAAAGAACTGAGCAGTTTTGTGTTTTACAGTATGAGTTTCTTTTCAATCTTTTGCAATCAGAATTATTCAACACCCCCCCCCACCCCCCATAAAAAAGTTTCAATGATTTATCAATTAAAGTTACTTCAAAGAGTAAGAATGTGCTTTGGATGAATTATTTATGAGTTTAGTGATCCATAGAAGCAACAGTGAAAATGCATGATGTGGTATTTTTGTGTAACATTGAAGCAAGGCACGTCACAAGTCTTCAACCCCTACATAATATTGTTATTTTTAAAGCTGTTTTGACAGTTTTTCAGGCCGAAAATGGAGATGAATCATAATCAAGCATTTGGGAAGTACTAGATAATGCCTTCATTTGCTTCAGCTGTGATGTGTCAAGCATGTGTAGACAAAATCTCCATCCATGGAGGTATCAAAGTGAGTTGCAATGATGGGAAAGACAAATGATCTTCCAGAAAAACAGTGAGGTTATGTCATTACCCCTGAAGGACTGTGGGTATAACAAATTTACCAAAAACGTTACATTTCAAGAGACACCATTGGGAGCATTATAAGAAAGTTCACAACCTTTGGAACAGCTGAAAACCTGCCTGGCTGTGGAGGAAAGCCGAACATTTAGTCAGAGCAATTTAGTCAGGACAGCTAAGAAAAACTCGTGTGACACCTACAGGATGACATGACGACGGCTGGTACAAGGGCTTCAGTGGCAACCATAAGTCAAGCACTACATAAAGAAGGTCTTCATGCTCGAACTCCAAGACACACTCTTGACCACAAGGAACATGAAAAGTCAATTAAAATATGCAAGGAGGAATTTGGATAAGTCTACAGAGTTCTGGGAGGGTTTTATGGACTGATGAAACCAAACTGGAACTGTTTGGACAAATGGACCAGCAGTAAGTCTGGTGTGTGATAGGCCAGGTTTATGATCAGAGGAATACAATCCCTACAGTCAAGCATGGAGGTGGAACACTGATGATGTGGGAATGCTTTTCTGTGACAGGAACTGATCATCTTGATCACGTATCTGGCATTCTGGATTCCCAGAAATATCATTTGAAGAGGAACATGATGCCTTCTGTCAACAAAATAAACCTTGGTGATCACTGGACTTTCCAACAAGACAACAACCCCAAGCACACCTACAAGTCAAATAAAGCTTGGTTGACAAAAAGATCCTGGAATATCCTGGAGTGGCCTTCTCAGTCACCAGATTTAAATCCAAATGAAAATCTTTGGTGGGATTTAAAGAAGGCAGTTGCAGCAAAGAAGCCATCAAACATCTGGAAACTTGTGCATGTGAAGAATGGACAAAAATTCCAGCTGAGAGATATAGGAAGCTTGTCAGATCATATCAAAACCCTTTGATGGCAGTTGTAAAAGCAAACGGATGCTCCACAACATACTAAAGTTGGGAGTTGAATAATAATGCACACTCACATATGTTAAACAGAGGAACAGCATATCCTGAAGCGGGTACACTCATAAATCCCTATAACCATGATAATCAATGTAAGGACACTTTAATTGGTGATATGTGACTTATCTGTGCTGCTGATTATCCATGCTGCTGATCTCATGCTGATGATTATCTCATGCTGCTGTTTTCATTCTTACCCATCTTCTCACTACAGACTCATGTTTGGGCTGCTGTTGATCCACTGTATTACAGTATTTTACATTATATCTTAGATCCTTATATACCTTTTGTTATAGGCCTACTTTAGATTTTTGCTATTTTTTGGGTTTAATTGGACCTTGTGTACACAATTTCATTCCACCTCATGTACCAAATGTGATGCAAATGACATTAAAGAAACTTGAACCTTGAAAAGAGTTAAAATTTTCACTTGAACTTCATAACTCAAATATGTAGGCTACCAATAAAAATGTTGGTATTTTTGTCCTTATTGTCATCCACACTAATAAATTGTGGCTGAGGGGTTGACTGCAACTGAGAACTGGTAGTTCAGTGGGGATACTGGCACAGAGGCTGGTGCCACATGGAGCCAGTTAGTCATAGAAGCAGCAGCTACTGGACGCATGGCTACAACACAAAATAAAGCCGAGTCTGTTCTTACCCAGGAGCTCTTTGGGAACCTCTGCCACTTCGTCGCTCATTTATTTTATTTTATTTTATTGTTTGCTGCAAACAGAATCCAAAAATAACGAGGAGAACTCGACCAGCACATGGGATTCAAGCCACAAATATCCAGAGAAGGAAGAAAAAAAAAAAAAAAAACGCGCGTGGGGTGTCAGATGGTGCCTCTGCAGCCGGTGCGTGTCTCCCGGTTACAATGCGCTCCTCTCCCTCTCCTCCTCCCGCGGGCTCCGGACAATGTGTCCCCTCCACTCTGGACGCATCTTTCTCCCGGGTGAAACGGCGCAGTGGTCGTGGGTGCTCCTGTTCTGAGGTGAGGGTGAGAAAAATAGGCTCAAAGCTGGTGAAATTATTGGCTGGATGAAGACAGCACAGATTGTAGACATCCCTCTTCCCAGACTGTGGTCGCACAGCCGGCGTTACAGAAGCAGCCAGCCAATAGTAGCTGGAGCCCCGCCCCGCTCCGTGATGTCACAGCCGGCGTTACAGAAGCAGCCAATAGTAGCTGGAGCCCCGCCCCGCTCCGTGATGTCACAGCCGGGGAGAGGATTACTTTCTGCATGCTGCAGCGAGGTATACTTGCGAGTACTGGGGATGAAGGGGGCGGGTGGTGTATACAGTTTGTACATGGGTGGAGGGGCTGAAAGACAGGCGCTGATGGAAACCAGTGACCCCTAGTGGTTACAAAACAAGTTTGCAACCTTTATGTTCAAAAGAGCCATTTTTTAAATTTCACAAGTTAAAAGTGTTCAGAGCAGCAACAACCTGTTACACTGTGGTTATCAACTGGTGGCCCACGGGCCACTTTAGGTTTGGAGGAGACTTTTGTGGTTAGTAGGGTTGACATTATAAAGCTAAAAATATCTAATGATTTTTAAAATTATTGATAAGACTAAATTCTTGTAAAGAGCGGGAGAAATATGTATAATAT
>JARVLU010001073.1:22415119-22428114 GCA_031762415.1 Simpsonichthys santanae | reverse complement strand
AAAAACGTGTTTAAAACAACGTTTTACGGCCGCCACGTGGGTAGCGCTCCGACTTACGGCAAAATCGGGTTACGAACAGGGCGTAGGAACGGAACTCGTAACCGTAAAAGCAGTAGTACAAAGTAGAAAAGTAGTAGGAATCGCACTACAACTAAGGATTGTACTCATCATTTTCCATACCCTGCAGGTCCTTCGTGTTCCTGACGATTCCCTCACTTTGAAAATAAATAACTTGCATTTACTTACCTGAGTGTGTAAGTCTCTTGCCCCCAATGCTAATACTCTGGGTGTAAAATATACAGCAAATAGGATACAAACCCTCACTGCATTTGTTATGAAGCATTTCAACGCTGCATATGTTCTCACCATTATGGCACAGAGCCTGACGCTGCGGGCACTCCAGTGATGCCTTCCTGTCCTGAGGGCTGCAAAGGCTGTCCGATGTGGATGTGCCCCATCTGAGTGTCTTCAGGCCAAAATCTGAGCAGTTTCTGTGGGGCTGGCATGGCTCAGAGGAGGAGGCGCGGGAGGAGAAATAACCATCAGGGCAATGTCCACACACTGTGTCACTCTGCGGTGTGCCTGGAAGACATCGAGATATTTCCAATTAAAACTGTATTTTCTGTTGTTCGGTTCAGATTGTTTAAAAATGCCTTCTCTAGAAAGGCTTTCAAAAACTACTTTAAAAATAGAGGGTCTTACCCTCTGACAAAATTTGCTGTTAGCTTATCAACACGGTCAAAACAAATCTTTATTTTCCAAACTGAGGTGATTCACAAAGCTATCAGCAAGGTGTAATATATAAATCATGTTTTTTTTTCCACAAAACCCTCCTTCACAAGATCAAAACTATTTCTTTAAATGGATAAATTATTTTTACATGTAGATATCAAGAAAATGCTTGAATAATCCAGCTAACTTCTTAGAAAAAGCATATTTAAAAGCACATTTTTGCCATATAAAATCTCAACATTATTGCATGAACAACTCAAATGACTCAAGTGAACTGAGTCATTTTAATGAGTGACTCAATAAAGTGAACCAAATTTTCCAACTGTACGTCACAGCACAGTGCGTGCCTTCTTTCATCTTTTGACATAAAAATGTAAAACCACAAGCAGATGTTCACATGATAAATATTTCCTCAGTGTTTAATGATGATGCATGTTAAGAACGTGATACATCATGCAGCATGAATGCTGAATTGAAATATTTTTTATTTAAATTTCCTCTAAATTTGCATATTAAACAAAACATTTTTGGTTATTTATAACAGTTGAGTACCTTTAAATTCAATATTGTCATAAAATTGCTAATGATGATTATAGAAAGGAAAAAAACCCCGGATACAATTAAAATACCAAAATGCTACAAAGTATTTTGTTTTAATAATACTTGGCAAATCTATGAATGCATTAAGTTTTACATTTTTTCAAGTGTTTGTGTGTGTGTTGGGGGGGGGGGGGGGGTTAAAATCCAAATACACCAATGCCTTTTCAACCAAAATAAAAATTATTTGGCTTAACACAACTCAAATAAATTCAACAAGTTCAACATGTTCTGAGTATGAATAAAACCGTCTGTAATCCAATCCAAACAATCGCTTTCATGACATTTTCTTCTGCCTTATAATTTTTAACATATATCTTGAAAATTATACAAATTATACAAACAAATATATATATATATTAAATTATACAAACAGATACATAAAAAGTCTGAAAAAATGTAAATAAAAATCATCAGCTGCAGTTGATCAGCACATCTGTATCTCAAGAGCAGCAAGAAGGTGAGTAGTGGCAGAAGCAGGAACCAAAATCCTCAAAGTTTCATGGTCAGACAGAATGTAAGCAGAGAACCCATGGATCCGAAATGCATGTTGGGTGATGAGTTGTGACGTTTCCATAGCAGTGGGTAACAAAGGAGTGGAGAGTGGGATGAAGGAGAGGGATGAAGTGGGCTGCTTTAGAAAATCTATCAATGACTGTGAAAATAGTGTAACCTTAAGAAGGAGGACAGACCAGTGATGAAATTGATAGCCATGTGTGACCAGGGATGACTTAGTATAGATACTGGCTATAAAAGACCAGCAGGAGGTTGATTAGCAGTTTTATAATGGGCACACATGGAGCAAACAACAATAAGCAACAACAAATTATTTGATGTCTCGAGTCGTCAGCCACCAGAAATGTCTCTGAGTAAACAAGCATGCTGTTAGAGCCTGGGTGACATGCTTCAGGAACAAATAGACAATCCTGTGGACCAGTACCTGGATCAGGCTCATCCTTCTGAGCCTCATGGATGATGTGTTCAATATCCTATGTCATGGCCCCCACCGTGCAGATTGATTTCCTTCAGCAGTCTTTGGAACATCGGCAGTGGTAAACAGTTGAGTTAGGACAACAGGCTTAGTGTTCCAGGATCAGGGACGGTGAGTAATTTTCATCTTTAAATCCCTTCTTGGTTTGCTGCCTTCATACGTCTCCTCCTACATGTCTCTCCATGAGTGCAGCTACGGCGTGCGCTCTCAGGACATGATTACCTGCAGTGTTCCCTCAGTGAGGACTGAACCAGGCAAAAGGGCCTTCTCCTACTCCGCTCCTGCTTCCTGGACTAGCTTAAAAACTGAAGCTCTGAACCTTGACCTCTCTAAATGGCTTTAACAATCTGTTGGACTCCTGGCAAGAACCAATACAGACATGTTCCTGTTTTTAGTTTTCTACATTTGCCTTATAATCTAGTTGTTTTGCTACTTTTCGACATCTTTTTTTTAACTTGTTTAAAAAAATAAATCTGTATGTCTCTCTTATGATTGTCTATTGTTGTCGCTGTTGTCCACTGTCGTCATCATTCTTTGTTGAAACCAGGTCTCGCTTGTAAATGAGTCCTCAAGTCTCAATGGGATTAACCTGCCTAAATAAAGGTTGAATGAATGA
Source organism: Simpsonichthys santanae (assembly GCA_031762415.1). NCBI lineage: Eukaryota > Metazoa > Chordata > Actinopteri > Cyprinodontiformes > Rivulidae > Simpsonichthys > Simpsonichthys santanae. The sequence continues at coordinate 22,425,178 of JARVLU010001073.1, read as the reverse complement.
AAAGTAATAATAAAGTTTACTCTGGCAAAAAATAAGACCCATCGAGCCTGTCGAGCATTAAGCCTCAGCATTTTGCAAATAACCCAGGTTCCTACGTTCTGTCCAGAGAATAAATGCTTGGTCAGATCCCTCAAGCACATGTCTCCACTCTTCTACCAATTTATTAACTAGTAACTAGTAACTCATGGATTCTGACATTATAGTTTGTCTTGGAAGGTGAGAGGTGACGGGAAAATAAGGCGCAGAGATATATGTACTTTATCATCCATCTCAGAACATTGTGATAGTACAGCTCCAACTTTGCTGCCTGAAGCATCCATGTACAAAATTAACTGATGGTTAGTATGAGACAGAATGGGAGCAGTAGTAAAGAGTTCTTTCAACTTATAAAAGGGTGAGTTGGTCTCCGGAGTCCATTCAAACCTTCTTAGTGTTGAAGTGAGCTGAGTGAATGGTGAAGCTGTCTGGCTGAAATCACAAATTGCCTGTAAAGATTTGCTAAGCTTGGCAAGGGCTTTAGCCATTTCCGGACCTTGGAAATGGGTCATTTGGCAACTACTTTTTTATCTTTTCCAGATTCATCCTCATCTGTCCACTCAAATATGAAGCTGAGGATAGAGAATGTAGACATGGAACTCACACTTCTCAGTTTTGATGAAAAAATGGTTATCTAGCAGCCTTTGAATAAAGACACAAACATAGTTACTGTGTTGCTTGGGATCCTGGGAGTAAATTGGAAGTTTGTCAAAGTACACAAAAACAGACACGTAGAAAATCTCAAGACGTCATTCACAAGAGCCAGACAAACAGCTGGGGCTTTAGTGAGACCAAAAAGTATAACTAAATATTCAAAATGACTGAGAGGAGATTTGAAAACGATCTTCTATTAATCATCTTCACGGATGTGGACTAGGTGCTAAGCATAATGGAGGTCCAGTTTTGTGAATATTTTAGCTGATTGTAAATATTTGAACACAAAGTCTATTAAAGGTAAAGGAGTATTTATTTTCTTGACAGTAATTTGGTTCAGACCCTGATAATCAATGCACTGGTGTAGCATCAGTGTTTCCCCTATAGGTAACTTGCCATGGCGGGGTGCTCATCTCGTCCGTGATTTTTGTCAGGGGGGGGACAGAGACACATCCTGAACTGTGCAGCGTCCTATTTATACCCACAGTTTTGGGGTGGGTGGAGAGACAGAGACAGAGCCTTGTGTTGTTTGCACTGACAGTTTTACAGTTTTGGAGCAGGGCAGAGAAGCGAGACAGACACATCTCAGCTGCGCACTGTCTGTACCAACAGTGTTTTTTTTTTGGGTGGGGGAGGGATAGAGACAGACACGTATGAGCTGTGCACTGTTTGTACCGACAGTTTTCGAGTGGGGTGGGGGGTTGTCAGCGTGAGGGTTCAGCACGAGAGAAGAGGATGCCTTTACTTTTTAGCTAGTTACGTCAGGGGCGTTGGTAGACGGGGCACTCAGCTCTGTTGACTGGGTGGTGCGCCCCGCTTGTATAAGGGTAGGGGAAACAATGCATCTTTATATATATTTTCTACAACAAAATAAAAGTAATAATAAATAACAACACCATCAGGAGATGTGGAAAGTGGGATTATACCAGATGCTAGAAAATCATCAATATAGCTCTTCATAGTTTCTTGTTCTGGGCCAGACTATTTATAAATTTATAAAGTCTGCTCAGAGGTAGGAAAGCAAATCAATGGCACAATCGTATGGTCAATGTGGAGGTAGAAAGAGAGCTTTCTTTTTTTTTACTGAATGCCTGGTCATAAATGATAGGAACTCTGGATAAATCTAGTTTATTAGAAGAGATGGTCTTGTCATTATGGAAGAAGACAGAACCTCAAAGACAATTAGCCAAACAATTTGTACTCCAACTTTCTATTCGTTTCTCAACCCAATTTATCACTGGGTTATGTCTTGGAAGCCAGGCAAAACCTAAGACCACATGGGAGGTGGGATCAGAAAATACAAAACTCACCCCATTCATGATGGTACACAGAAATAATGAAGTGCACCTTATCAGTCTTATGGGTGATGGTAGTGATGGTTTGGCCAGTGAGAGCCACGACAGACAATGGCTGTTACAGAGGGACCGTGGGAAGGTGAAGTTGATTGGTGAGATCATGAGATTCTGCTCAGCTCAGATCAGTCAGAGCTTGAATGGAGAGAACAACATGCTTAGCATGAATTATAGTAAGAAATGTTAATCTCAAACCAGGAACAAGAATATCTACCCTCCAGTCTCTCCTGAAAGATGGTCTCTAGCTTTTAACAGGGCAAGCAGTGATGAAATGTCCCAGTCTTCCACAATAAATACACTCCCCCTCTGGCCAGAGGTGGCTCCTTCTGAGCTGTATGGGTTTGAGTTGTGATTTATGTGTGTGTGGGAAACTACGTTGCTGTGGTATGCAAAACGGAAATGATCTGAAACTGGAAGATGGGTATTCCTGGGACTTGTAGTTCTTTTACATCTGCCATACCTGGAGGAAATTATCACTCTTAACTGCAAGTTTGATAGCTTCATCCAAAGTTTAGAGTTCATTTCGAGTGGTAAGTTGGTCCTTTAGATATTCAGACAGAGAGTTAATAAAAAGCACCCTTAAGAGCCTGATTATTCCAGCCTGTCTCTTGCACCATGACCCAGAAGGTAATGGAATGTTCTGCCACATATTGCTTACTCTGCTGTAGTGAAAGAATTATATTTGTGGCATCATCCTGGTGGATGGGATGATCGAACACCCGAATTAAATCTTCCAGAAACTCAGTAGGAAAACTGCTCAAGAGTGAGAATTAAAATCGGCTTCCGACCACTGGAGAGCTTAACCTTTTAAAGCACTAATCACAAAAGTAATCATCTCCATCTGAAGAGTAAGCCATAGCAGCATGAGAAAAACTTAAAGAACGAAACCCCAAGACAACCTGGACTGCCATCAAAACCTTTCAGGGGGCAAACAGTTAAACTGCCTGAAGCAGTGGAATTAGGAGAAAGAGGGTGGGAGATGTGGACAGGGCAAATAGTGTCTTAGCCACTCCATCAACAAGTAATGAAAGGAGATACCAGCTGCTGTTTAAAGAATACAACATACCACCAAGATGTTCAAGGTTAGTGCTGGAGGTTTGTTGGTGAGTGAAAATCTTTTGTAGGACTAGATCATGTTGTCTGATCTTGTTCTAATCCATGAGTCTGATGAATTCTTTCAGTCTCGGACAAACTCTGTGACCTGTGGTCATGGCCTGAGCATTTTGTCATTTTTGCCATGTTTGGCTTGAGTTTTAAAACCAGAGTTTGTGTTCCAGACATTGAAAAGACTCAAAGACTCAGGATGTAAAAGATAATTGATTTCAGTGGCGAGTCTCAGCAGGTGACAGAGCCAGGAAGCAATGCAAGGAATAAAATGAATACATTTACACTATTTTTCTGTACCAAGAACTGGGAACGAAGCAGATCATGAAAATGTCCAAAACATAAAGAGACTGAGTAGGATAAGAGAGATTTGTAAAAATGAAACAGCAAGCATTTCTAAGAGTCAGTCTTGAAAAATGTTGCATCCTTCTGGGTTTTGTTAAAAAGGGAAATGAACATCTGGAACAGATCTGAGAGACTGACTTGGAGAAAGAGACACAGAAGGACTTCCAGTGAGACGAGAACTATTGCCTTCCCACTATGAAGAGAAAATGACATATGATCAGCTCTGATACCATGTTTCTGAAATGTCAGGTATTTGAAATGTGTAGAGAAGACAGGAAAATGAACAGTTTTTGACCCTAGAAACACAAAATTTTGATAAATCCTTCTCTACATAATGACACATACAGTATTTCTTACATATAAAAGATGATAACGTGACAGCTAGAATGTTTACTAATCACCCTTTTGTTTGACGGCATATGTCTTGTGCTTTCAAAAATGTGGACAGTGACTGTGACATAAAGATGAAAACAAAAAAACATGAAATAACATTCTTCATCTAAATCCCTCATGTTAGGCGGCATGACTAATTATTAAAATTTCTCAAGTTCAAGCACATAAACATTCTGTTACATTTAATTTTTTTAATTGAAAGTTGTTTAAAAATTAAAAAAAAAACACCATATCAGTATGTTTATAAACGGTGCTTGAGTGTTTGTGAACCCTTTAGAATTTTCTGTATATATTTCTGCATAAATGTGACAAAACAACATAAGATTTTCACACAAGACCTAAAAGTATATAAAGAGAAGCCATTTAAACAAATGAGAAAAAACATGATACTTTGTCATTTATTTATTGATTAAAATGATCCAATATTACATATTTGTGAGTGGCAAAAGTATGTGAACCTCTAGGATTACCAGTTAATTTAAAGGTGTAATTATTGTCTGGTGTTTTCAATCAATGGGTTGATGATCAGGTGTGAGTGGGCACCTTGTTTCATTTAAAGAACAGGGATCTATCAAAGTAAAATGGCTCTCAAGATTACGTTTTGGCCATACAAGATTAAACAGTACATTATTTAAAATGGGAAAACATCCTACAGGAATAAGCAACTTTTGTTTTCAAGAAGAGAGTGAAACATGTTCTATTGTTCTGTCCCAAATATTCATTTGAAAGAAGGAAACTGGCACACAGACTACAGGACAACAAATTACAATTTAATTTACAAGACTTTTTGGATAAACTTTCCACTTCTGAATATATTGGTTTTTTGTTAAGCTACCTTAAAGAAACAAAAATAACCGAGATAATATAGTTTATTTTTTGTTTTTTTTAATAGTGTAATATTTATTTAGCATCCCGATCCACACTCCATTCCAGTAGATGGCGGTAATGCACATCTAAACGTTGCTTGCCAACTGCCATAAAGAAGAAGAAGAAGAAGAAGTACAATGGCTCAGTTGGTAGAGCTGATGCCTCTCAGAGAGCAGGTCCCCGGTTCAAATCTCGGTCTGGGGAGCCTTTCTGGGTGGAGTTTGCATGTTCTCTCTGTGCATGCGTGGGTTTTCTCCAGGTACTCCGCTTTCCTCCCACAGACCAAAAACATGCATGTTAGACTGATTGGTAACTCTAAATTGTCTCTAGGTGTGAGTGAGTGAATGGTTGTTTGTCTCATTTGTCTCTATGTGTCCCTGTGATGGACTGGAGACCTGTCGAGGGTGCACCCCGCCTCTCGCACAGTGATAGCTGAATATGGGCACCAGTGACCCCTGCGACCCGTAAAGGAAGAAGCGGGTAAAGATAATGGATGGGTGGATCGATCAAAGTCTGCTCTTCACAACATGTTTGTGGAAGTGTATCGTGGCATGAACAAAGGAGATTTCTGAGGACCTCAGAAAAAGAGTTGTTGATGCTCATCAGGCTAGAAAAGGTTACAAAACCATCTCTAAAGAGTTTAGAATCCACCATTCTACAGTCAGAAAGATTCTGTACGAATTAAGGAAATTTAAGATCACTGTTACCCAGAAGTAGTGGACCAACAAAGATCATTCCAAGAAAAAGGCGTGTAATAGTCTGCGAGGTCACCAAGGACCCCAGGGTAACTTCTAACAACTGAAGGTCTCTCTCACATTGACTAATGTTAATGTTTGTGAGTCCACCATCAGGAGAACACTGAACAACAATGGTGTGCATGGCAGGGTTGCACGGAGGAAGCCACTGCTCTCCAAAAAGAACATTGCTGCTCGTCTTCAGTTTGCTAAAGATCATGTGGACAAGCCAGAAGGCTGTTGGAAGAATGTTTTGTGGATGGTTGAGACTGTAGAAGATATGGGGCAGTGAATATACAAATGTATATTGTTAATAATCAGTTATGAGTTAAGCTCATAAAATTATATATGTAAAGCTCAATAAAACAGTCTGTTTCATGGAAAATGAGTTCATATTGCAGTGAGGTTAACACAGTACGTTTTTTTAATATATATTTGTAAAGCAATGTCTGTTCATTCCAAAGGGAATAGAAAGATCTTGTTTTTAACAGTTGAAAACACAAAACACAGAAATTGTTTGTTTAAATTGAGATGAACTGTCTTCTGAGATGAGGTGAAGTGTTTCTGAGGTGAGGCGTTCCCCTACAAGACCAAAATAGAACATTTTGGTTTAAATGAAAAGTGTTCTGTTTGGAGAAAGGAAAATGCTGCATTCCTACATGAGAACCTTCTCCCATCTGTGAAACATGGTGTGGTAGTATCATAATTTGGACCTATTTTGCTTCATCTGGGCCAGGACGGCTTGCCATTATTGATGGAACAATGAATTCTGAATCATATCAGAGAATTCCAAAGGAAAATGTCAGAACATCTGTCCATGAACTGAATCTCAAGTGAAGGTGGGTCATGCAGCAAAACAATGACCCCAAACACAAAAGTCATTCTACCAAAGAACGGTTCAAGAAGAATAAAGTTCACGTTTTGGAATGGTCAAGCCTGACAAGTCCTGACATTCATCTGATGGAAATGTTGTGGAAGGACCTGAAGCAGCAGTTAATGTGAGGAAACCACCAACATCCAGAGTTGAAACTGCTCTGTAACGGTGTGGAGGACTGATCAACAGTTATTGCTGGGGGGGAGAAGAAATGGTGGTGCACACTAAATAATGAAAGCAAAGGTTCACATACTTTTGCCTCTCACATTTATGTAATATTGGATCATTTTCCGCAAGGGGCAGATATAATAAAATTTCTTCTTCTTTCTGCTCCTTTCATTTTATTCTATTTTTGTATTCTTGTATCTGATGAAACTGCTCTGTATCGTTCTTTTTAAAATGAATAAATAAACATCAAAATCAAATCAAAATCAATAGACAAATTACCAAATATAACACGTTTGTTTCATTTGTTTGAATGGGTTCTTTTTATCTACTTTTAGGACTTTTGTGAAAATCTGATTATGTTTTATTTTTTTCTTAACCTTTATTTAAACCAGGAAGGAAATCCACTGAGATTATTAATCTCTTTTTCAAGGTTGTCCTGGAGTTTTAGGTTATATTTATACAGAAATATGGACAATTCTAAAGGGTTCACAAACATTCAAGCACCGCTGTAAATGTTCTTCAGTTTGTTGACAATGAGAACCTCAGACTCACCTGCAACTGTGACTCCATAACCAGGAGGACAGGGAGTGTGTGCAATACAGAACTCCACCATGAGATGAAACCCTGGTACACACTCACACAGCTGGTCGTGAGTGCTGTTGCACTGTTGTTTCACTAGCTGCCTCTCCTTACACACCTGAATGCAACACACACAACAAACCATGGTCCAATCAGTGATGTGTGTAAACAGGCACATGCAGAACATGTTCATTTAAATTCAAAAGGAACAAACATCAAAGATGCTGCATTTAAAAAGTATGACATGTTTTCTTATTTTCTTAACTTCTCTGAAGTGGATGCAGAAATTTTCATTTTAAGTAGCAATAACTGATGTGAAAACACTGGCTTACAAATTACAATCTCTGCAACAAAATCTAAACTAGAAGAATCAACCCCCTCCATCCATCCTTTATCTTCTGCTTGTTACAGATTCGGGTCGTGGGGGCAGCACCTTGAGCAGGGAGGCCCAGACATTTCTTTCTACAGCCATTTCTTCCAGTTCTTCTGTCCATGGGGATTACCACATGCCCAAACCACCTCAACTGTCTCCTCGCAATGTGGAGGAACAACGGTTCAACTCTAAGACTCTTCCAAAGAACTGAACTTCCTGCTCCCTTGTGGAGAAAACTCCTGCATCTGAGTTTATGACCACAGTCAAATTGAGAACTTCACCTGCTCTCCTTTTCAACTCAACAGACTGGCACAGCATCCTCAATACTGGTGAAGCTGCATCAATTAGTGTCGATCTCACACCCCATTCTTCCCTCACTCATGCACAAAACCCAAAGATTCTTGAGCTCATGCACTTGAAGCAGCACCTCACTGTCAACCCCAACTGCCAGCTCTGTCCCCCTAGTTGAAATGAGAAATTCTGTCCATAAAATTTATGAACAGAATCAGTGACATCAAGAAGCACTGGAGGAGTTCAACTACTCTCTAAAGGGGACTGACTTAACACTGGCGATGTGAAACAAACCCTCCAAATGCTTGTGACTGAATGGCCCAAATAACCTGAACTGTTCCTCCTGAATCTGAGGTACGACCATTGATCAGATCTGCAGCATCCCTGAACAGATCTGAGTAGATCTGAATAGATCACACTCACAAAAAGACTGGGTACCAAGGTATATATTCTAAACCTTTCGCTCGTAGGCACAAACAACAACCAGAACTCATCCCGCCACCCAAAGGTGCAGGGAAACTACCCTCTTATACACGCAGGCACCAAGCCAGGAGCCTAGAGGTAGACCCACAACCACTTGGCGCCACTCACCATGGGCACCTCCAGAGTGGAATAAGGTCAAGCCCTTCTCAAGGAGATTGGTCGCAGAGCCCATGTCAGGGGTGAACTCGACTAGTCTCAACCTGTCAACCTCATGAACAAACTCCAGCTTTTTCCCCTCCAAAGAGGTGATACTCCATGTTCTAAGAGCCAGCTTTGGTAAGCCAGGGTCCGAGTGCCAAGGCCCCCACCATCAGCTACCATCCATGGCACAATGCATTCGACTCACATGGCCCCTCTTGCAGGTGGTGAGCCCACAGAAAGGCAAACTGACGTAACTCATTCTGGTTGAACCTGACTGGGGCCACATGGGTAGAGACCCAGTCAGCAGGCTCTTGCTGATGAGCCCCTCACCCAGACCTGGCTACAGGGTGGGGCCCTGGTAACCCAAACCTGGGGGAGGGACATCCAGGTTCTTGTTGTCTGTTCGTATGAGTATTCTGAATCCCTCTCTGTCTTGCCTGTCACCTAGAACCAGTCTGCCTTGGGAGACCCTAGCAATTGTCCCCATTCAGGTTTACAAATTGCACCACTATGATAAGGTAACAATTCAGAGAACAGAGACAACTGAGAAAACATAAAACGCCTCTTTCAGGGGTTTTAGGATGAAAAATACTGAAAATGCTCATTTGAAGTCACTAAAATCTAAATTCATAAACCACATTGAAAGTGTGGTGATGCTAAAGGTAATGATGTTCAATGTAGGTCCTAAACTGTCTTACTTTGGTCTGAAGTGCAAGCCATTGGTGTTGTACATACCAAGGTACAATACTGACACGTGTCCCCCCAGTGCCAGCTCTCAGCAAAATGCCTGTCAGGACAGGGCTGGCATTCTGTGGGTGAGTCAGCAGTGCAGTGTTGTCTCACTGATGTCCCAGGAGGACACTGGTCACATATTAGGAGGTCAGAAGTCACAGCGTCTCTGTGCTGGTACTTTGGAGGCACAACTTGTTGCTGAAAGGCCCAGGAAAAATAAGTTGTAAAAAGCTGAAAGAAAAAAGAAAGGAAGCTTTTAGCAGTGATAAAATAAAATAAAAAGAATTGTCTTGTGCTCAACTCTTTGTCGCATTGCCCAAAAACTATTGTGGAGTTCACTCCAACCCCAAAGTCTTCAACTAGAAAGAGATTTAAAGAAGGTTTGTTGGTTAAATTTACAGTTCTGACTTTTTATAAAGTGAGGTTCTGTGCTAAGTTTATGAACAGTCACTATCTTACGTACTGTTCAAACACTTCCTCAGTTTGAAGTAATAATAGTTTAATTTTGAACAGATTCATTAACTAATGGCAAGTCTCAGCAGAACAGGGACTAAAATAGATTGCTGTTGTCAAAAAATAACTCCAGTCTCAAAACATTGTTAACAATTTATGCAAACCTTTGCAATACTGTCAGTTTTGCATTTCATGGTTATTGTCCCCTTTTTCGCTCCAGACATGGGGCATGAGGCATCACCCTCCATCTGGTCAGCCGCTAATGTTGTGAACATGACAACTTAAAAAAAAAAGAAGTGAAGTACCAGCTTCCATCTTGATCTGGGGCTATAACTAGGCATAACAGAGGTAGGAGAGAGCGTAAGAACGGTCTCTATCAAAATTGGGTTGTTACGTCATAATCCAAGAACACCACCACACACACACACGCACACACACACACACACACACACACACACACACACACACACACGCACACAC
>JARVLU010001073.1:22320108-22330966 GCA_031762415.1 Simpsonichthys santanae | reverse complement strand
ATATATATACACATACATACATATATATATATATACAGTATATATATATAAATATATACATACAGTATAGTTCTTTCTACATACTCATTGTTAACTTTGCTATGATCATGGCTGCTTCACAATTTTAGTTAGATACAAGTTCATTAAGTCAAAAAGAATGTAAGGTCTTCAAAAAAATAATCTTGGAGTGAGAAAATAATATTCATTGAAAGATCTGTCTAAAGTTCCACTTAACATTGTTTATTCTTGTTCTGTGAATGTTTCTAAAGTAGTGTTCAAAGTATTTAAATATGTCTCAAGTTACATGTTTGGGTACAAAATGGCTTTCACCTCCTTGATCCTCCGTCATCTGGAGATTCCAGTTGTTAAACCAGTTGGAGGAGTTGGTCATTATTAAATGGGGGCTACATTGATATGAAGGATTGTTATCTGGATGTTTGGCAGGACCGTTTAACTGGCGGAGCAAATGCGCTGGCAAAACAACAATAATCAGCTATGACACACACACACACACACACGCGCGCACACACACACATACACACACACACTGAGGTAATAAAATAAAGACCAGTAAAATTCCTTTCTTCTTGGAACACAAAACAAACTTGTCTATAATCACCTTCCACAATGAGCTCTCAGGTCAGCGCTGTTAAAATATTGACTTTTGGGAGAGTGCTTTTTAAACATTCTCACAGAAGATTCCTTAAAAATTACCATCAGATTACTGTGAAATTTCCCAAAGACCAGAACTTTGTGGACCACACACAATCCACAGGATTTTACACCTCCTGCCAAACACTTCATCAGAATGAGCCAATAGAAAGGAGGGAAAAGTAGTTATGTGTCTGAGTGTGTACTTCATGGCTCCAGTTGGCAGCTTTTCTCAACCTTACTCAGACCATAGCATTAGTAGATGTCTGGTGATGTCATTGATTCAATTCTGGTTATTGCCTGCTACCGAACGCAAAAGTGCAATAATGTTTTTGTTTGTGTGTGCGCGTGTGTGTGTTTTTGTTACTATGTAAGGCTCATTTTTTCAACACATACTGCGTTGTGAGGACCAACTTATAGGGCCAAAAAGACCCAGCCCCATAAGAAGATATACTTACTGGTTTTAGTTGGAGGGCTAGGGGTTAGGTTTAGGACTAAGGTGTAAATGGAGGATGGGTTAGTTTTAGGCTTAGGTATGTATTGGTAATGGTTAGGGTCAGGGTCAGGCTAATGAAATTAATGAAAAACGAGTGGAGGTCAAGGCAAAGTCCCTGTAAAGATAGAAAAACAATCTTGTGTGCATGTGTGCCAGTTATTTTTTTCTTTTATGTTAACATAGTTCATAGCAACTACTTGACACATTTTAGTGAACTTGCAGAAATTTTAATTGATTAATTAATTAACGCGGAGTCACCCCAGTTCAAGATTGTAGTTACAGCTAATTGACGTTCGTAAAACCACAAATGGTTGCAACTCAATTATTGTTACAGATATTGAACTAAAACTTGATGTTGTAGTTGAGAGTTTCTCACAACATTTTATAGAACACTAACACAGTTTTGCAACACCTTGATATAATGCAGGCCATTGCACATGTTATTTTCAAGGTTTGACCAAAGCAACTACAACGCCATCCTGTTTCAACATACGTTGATTTTAGTTTAAAACGCTGACAAGGACGTCTGCTGGTAATATATATTCCTCCAGACACAGGATAGCCTGTGCAACTATCTTCACAAGGACAGCTGCATAGGCTTTTAGTGTGAGTGTTGCAAATCCTTCTAATGGCAACAGGCTTCTTCAGTCTGTTTGTGTTTAATACTCCATCAGTTTGTAGCTGAACAGTTTCCTGATGAAACACTGATTTAGTCAATGGCTACTCTGTTTTTTTCTGGCACACACACATGCATGCATGTACGCATGTACACATGTAAAAACATCATTGCCTCCTTTTACTGTTTATTTACATATATATTTTAGTTTGAATTCTCTAAATTCTCATCTCCCTCAGGTGTGCCAGGAAAACCCGGACACAAAGGAGAAGTGGGTCACATCGGGAAGATGGGGCCTGTTGGAGACAAAGGTGGAAGGATATGCATTTTATTTCATTATACAATTTAATATTCATGTTTATTTAGAGCTGACCACCCTCTCTTTCCATTTTGTCCAACCATATGCTACAAACACCCCACACATTGATTTATATATGATTTCTTTGTAAAAACATAGCATTTATGGCGATCTGTTACTAAAGTATGACTTTGTCTGTGCACAGTTTTAAGGAGAGAGATGAAAATTTAAATCTGACATTTCTGAAAAGTACTTTTACTGATCTCTCCTTGTTTTGGTGCTTTAAAACTTTGATTTAGATAAAAGGTTAATACAAAACCTTAAACTGCAATTACCTTTTCTGGTATGTCATCAACAAACAGGTACACTAACCTAGACACAGACAGCTGAATGAGGGAAAATTGGTTCAGAAAAGTTTTTGATTATAAAAGTCTCTTCTACATCCTACTTTTCTGTCATAGCTTTTAAGTTTTAAAGCATAATACTTGTCAAAATGTACAAATTTTCCATGTTATTGGTTTGAATTTTTTGTACATATGTATAATCTGCAATAGGAAAAAGACTGTGCATAATTCACCACCAAAAGTATACTGCATAATTTGTAATAACAGAGTGAAATCAACAAAATAATTTTTCATTACAAGTTATTTGTTTTGTTCTGACAAAGAGAGACTGACCCATTCAATAAACAGGTAAGTGAACGTTTATTTACAGTGCTTAGCTGTAATGGCTGCAAGGACACATAACACAGGTGAGGGACTGAATTAGGTTAATACAAGAGATGTGATCAAGGATTAAGCTTAATTTTTATTTCTGTTTTACAGGTATGGAGAGGAGAATGAAGGATACCAGATGAATGGATTTGACACCAGAGATGGGTGAGTATGTAAAGGTAGAGGGTGGCAAGACAGGGTTCTTGAATCTGATCCAATAGTGTTGTTGTAGACTGACAGCAGGAACAGTTGATGGTGTCCAGGACAAGGTTCCACAAAGAGGTTCTGCTTTGCAGAAATAAGGAGTCGGAATTTCCATGGAAAGGAGCAAATGAGACAGGACTAGAAAGCACAAATAAATATTCTGGTTAGTCACTTTATTTTAGATAGGACTTTCAGGGCTGTCACTAGATTTAATTCAACCTTCATTTATGCAGGTTAGACTCACTGAGTCAAGAGGACTCTTTTTCAAGAGAGACCTGTAGTTGGTTGCACAATGTTCCAGCTGGGAAGATCTGAACCAAATGTCCTTAAATACTCCAACAGCTTGTCAGCTTGGAACAGAGACAGCTGGTATTAATTTGGCTTTGCCCTGTCACCTAGGAGCTGCAACGAGTTGGTATCCTCACATGGAAAATGCTGGAATCCTACAGTATCCCTTTCTCAAGATTCAGCTCTGGGCGATCTCCATCGTCTTTCAGGATGTGTCCCATAAAAAGAAGAGATGAGGCTTGAGTCAAAAGTGAATTAAGACCTTTCTTCAGGCCCATAAACTTCCTAGTTTACCAAACACTTGAATCCATGACCTCTGCAGCGTTCATCCAAGATGTGTCAAAAGCCGGGGTATAGAGGGAGGTCAGTAGAAGGGCTCAAAGATCTTTCAGAAACAGGTTTGACTTGGGAGACATGAAAGGTAGGATGGATCCTCATGGAAGGAGGTAACTAGCCTTATGGATGGATTGATGATTTTAACAATTGGAAAAGAACTAATGAATCTAGGGACGAGTGTCCTGGGTGTGTTTTTGAAGTTGATGTCTTTCGTGGAGAGTCATACCATCTGTCTAACTGGGTAAATCAGGACTGCTGCACTGATCAGCAAATCTCTTGTTCTGCTCAACAGTACAACGGGGAGCCTCCTTGATCTGTTGCCAAACTCAGTGGCATTTGTGGAAACAATGTTGAACAGAGGCAACCAACATGTCTGACTCCTAGCTGGGGAACAGGGGAGGAGAGTATCCCAAGTATGCCTTAAATACGGACAAACTGGTTGCAGAAGAAGTGAGTGAATTATGAGCATAGTCATCTCATGGGAGATGTTGACGCCAGAAAGCAGGATTTTCCTCCATCTTGCATCTTAATGCTGATTCCAGAGCTTAATTGCATCTCTCTGTTTGGCCATTTGACTGTGAATGGTATCCAGAAGTATGGCTAGATGTAGCTCTCAAGGCCTGACAAAAAGAGCTCCATACCTGAGATGTGAATTGGGGGCCTCTATCGGAGGCAACATCACAGGGGATGCCATGATGTTGAAACACATGGGATATAAGGAGCTGAGAAATTTCAAGTTCTGTTGGGAGTTTAGACAAAGGAATGAAATGTGCTGTCTTGGAGAATTTCTCTCTGATGGTGAGTATGAGAGTACTGCCTTCAGATACTGGCAATCCAAATATAAAGTCTATCATGATGTGGGAGCAAGGGTGACCTGCTGGAGTGTTTTCTTGCTTGTCAACACATTTTCTTTGTCAAGTAAATGAATGATGAATTAACTCAGTGTCTGTCATAATCTGGGAGTCATTTTGGCTGAAACATTATATCATGACTGATAAACTTTTGTACCCAGATTGTTGTAGACTGACAGAGACTGAAGTATTAAAAAAAAAAAAAAAAAAAAGGTAAGTGAATGTTTATGTACAGTGCCCTGGGGTAATAACTGTAAGGGACCATAGCACAGGTGAGGGACTGAATTAGATTAATGCAAGAGATGTAGTCCCAGAATGAATAGCTTACTTTTTCTTTCCGTTTCACACGTATTGAGAGGAGGGTGAAGGATACCATATGAATGGGTGTGCCAATAGAGATGGGTGAGTATGAAGAGTTGTAGATTGGCAGAACGGGGATCCAGAATCTGATCCAATGGTGTTGTTTTAATCTGACAGCAGGAAGAGATGATGGTGTCCAGGACAAGGGTCCACAAAGAGGTTTGGCTTTGCAGACACAAGGAGTCCGGATTTCTATGTAGAGGAAACAGTGATACAGGACAAGGACATTTTCAGGTTAGTCACGTTATCCTAAATAGGACTTTCAGAGCTGTCACTAGTCACCGGTTGGTAGTGTAATGTTTCAGGAGGGAAGATCTGACCCAAATGTTCTTAAATGCTCCAGGAGCTTGTCAGCCTGTATCAGAGACAGCTGGTGTGAATTTCAGTTCAACCCTTATTTATACAGGTTAGTCTCATTGAGCTCAAGGACTTATTTACAAGAGAGACACATGTTTAACAAAGAATGATGACAACAGTAGACATTCTTAAAAGAAAGAATCTAAATTGAAAAACAAAAAAAGCAATAAATGGAAGAAAATTATATAACCCCCACCCAGGCCACCAAAAATACTGTACACATTAAAACAGCTACATTATAAAGTGGTATAAAATGTGAAATACAGGAACATGCCTGCATTGGTTTTTTCATGAACTTAGCAGTTGTTTGAAGCCACTCAAGAGAGGTCGAGGTCGAGAGCTTCAGATATTTTTGCAAAGTGTTCCAAGAAACAGGAGCAGAGTAGGAGAAGGCCCTTTTGCCTAGTTCAGTCCTCACTGAGGGAACACTGCAGGTAATAGTGTCCTGAGAGCGCACGCTGTAACTGCACTCACATCGTGACATGTAGGAGGAGATGTATGAAGGCAACAGACCAAGAAATGATTTAAAGATGAAAATGTACCAGTGAGAGAGTCTGCATGAAGTTAATGATGTCCAGTTAACCAGTGAATACAGAGTGCAATGGTGGGTATGGTACTTAGACAGGAGTTAGACAGGATCTACTTCTGAAAAAGAAACCCACTTTAACTTTCAGTTTCTTTACTAGGTTTTCCACATGAAGCTTAAAAGAGAGATGTGAATCAACCAAGATACCCAAATATTTGTAGGAATCAACAGAACATTTGGAAGTTGATGGTTCTTGTGTTGGTTTGTGATGCTGGTGCGTATTTCTTTCAGACGGTCAGGTGCTGCAATTACCTTGATAACAAGGGAAAACTGGCGGATGGCCCCAGAGCTGATTTCTATCTTGGAACGAGCTGGACAAGTTAGCAATTACATTACATATAAATATAATTATCATAACAAGTTGATTATTTATTTAACAAACATTGAAAAGCTGCTCAGTTTTTCACTACGTGAAATACCTTCAAAATACAGTATGTTTTATTTGTTTTATGATAGTAATAATAGTTATCAGGAAAGTTGGTTTTGCAGAGTGAAAGCTAAGGTCACCAGCCTTTTTAAGGGCTTTTATGTTTCCAACTTTTTTTTTATCCCTAACAGGATGTCCCCGAGGAGTTGGTGCTCATGGCAGAAAGATATGAGAAGCACAAGAGGGAGAGGGATATGTTATATCCAAGGGGGGGACAAGGAGGAGGACGAGGTGGAGGAGGGGGATGGGGAAGGAGAGAGGGTGGAGGTAGAGGCGGCAGAGACCGAAGCCAAAACTGGGGATTCTAATGCGTGGCTCCCATGCAAGGTGACACACACTACACTAACATGTCATAATTATTAAAAGACTAAGACTGTCCATGAAAAAAAATTAATTGTTGACCAGAGAGTGTAATTTAAAGCATGTGCACACGCACCTCTGCTTTAAATAAACAACAAATTAATACGTAGTCATTTACTGAAGGAGATCTTGTTGGATCATCAGCTGGTTTAGTAAATTTAAAGAGCCTTGTAGCATATTTTTGAATTCAGTTTAAAAAATATAAAACTAATGACCTGAACAAATCTTAATTTCTGTTTCAGTTCTTGAGGGAACTTCCATGTCAAGTGTATTAGCGAAATGATCAGAATATAAGTGTGCTCCCAATTTAACTGAGAACAGTTGCTTCTTCTGACCATTTGTTCATTGAGAGAATAAAAAAAAGAGAAGCACAACTGCTGACATGAGTCAAATTAAAGCTTCCTCTTGCTCAATAACATTCCAGTAAATGAAAATTTAGTCAAGTGACTTTCATTTATTAGCAAGCAGACCCAGACTATATAGAAATTAGTCAATCTTAGTGTAGACAATAATAAAATTATGTGCGTTTGATAATTCCAATAGATTAATGTTAAGACACTGTTCTTTTTCTTCAACAGGATGAAGTGAAGTGTGAAACTGCCTGTTTTTTTATGTACTTTATATTTTCTAACATTTTGTTTGAGACTGTTATTCCAGCTTCTCTTCTGTTGTAATTTGTTTGCCTCAAAACATTTTAGAACGCATTGTTCTCAGTCGGTTTTAGTTTTTGTATATTCATTCCTAATTTTTGTTGTACTGAATATTTTGTTGTGATTGTTTAAATTGGGGCAAAATGGGTAAATAAACTCTCATTCTAAAGAGACGTCACTCTCTGTGGTTTTGTCACTTAAAATATTGGCAGCATGATCCAAGAATGAAACCTGCTTCTTATTGCATCTTCTTTAATAAGTTTTTTATTTAATCAGATGAGTCCCATTGAGTGCACAAGATCTCTTTTTCAAGGGACCCCTACATCTGAAGGCAACAGCAGCAAGTTTCAGATCAATTAGGAATTTAAAAAAAGTTAAAAACACATGGATTGTAAAAGCATACAAGAACATGATCCAAGTTCAGGTAGACTCAGGTAGTTTTGGTTAGGATAAGAAGCAGTGGCAAACTTCACTCTAGCCAGCCTCCTTGCCCTCATAATTTTTTAAGTCCCCATTTTAGATCAATAGCAAATAGTTCCAAGCTGCAGGGACATAGATCATCATAAAATCCAGTTAGCTAAGTTCCAAGGGACCTTAAAGAGGTCATAGGAAGTCATTTGATCTCAGACAAAGATGTGTCCAATTAGAATACCATGAAAAAAAATTATTTAGTTCAGTAATTCCATTCAAAAAGTGAAACTTGTATATTATATTCATTCATTACACACAGACTGATATATTTAAAATGTTTATGTATTTTAATGTTGATGATTATAACTGACAACTCATGAAAACCCCAAATTCAGTATCTCAGAAAATTAGAATATGACTTATGGCCATTCAAAAAAAAAAGATTTTTAGAAATATTGGCCAACTGAAAAGTATAAAGTATGCTCAGGTGTTCTGAGAGCCCAGGTTGCTCTGATAGTGGCCTTCAGCTCTTCTGATTTGTTGAGTCTGGCATATCACACCTTCCTCTTCACAAGACACCGTAGATTTTCTATGGGGTTAAGGTCAGGTGAGTTTACTCACCACTTAAAAACAGGGATACCATGGTCCTTAAACCAGGTACTGGTAGCTTTGACACTGTGTGCAGGTGCCAAGTCTTGTTGCAAAATGAAATCTTCATCTCCATAAAGTTGATCAGCAGCAGGAAGCATGAAGTGCTCTAAAACTTCCTTGTAGGTCTGTGTTGACCTTGGACATCAGAAAACACAGTGGACCAACACCAGCAGATGACATGGCCCCAAACTATCACTGACTGTGTAAACTTGACTCTGGACCTCAAACAACGTGGATTTTCTCCTCTCTTCCTCCAGACTCTGGGACCTTGATTTCCAAAGGAAATGCACAGTTTACTTTCATCAGAGAACATAACGTTGGACCACTCAACTGCAGTTCAGTCCTTTTCGTCTTGAGATGCTTCTGATGCTGCCTTTTTTTCAAGAGTGGCTTGACACAAGAAATGCATCAGCTGAAACCCTTGTCTTGCATATGTCTGTGCGTGTTGGTTCTTGAAGCACTGACTCCAGCTGCAGTCCACTCTTTGTGAATCTCTCCCAACATTTTGGAATGGGTTTTGTTTCACCATCTTCTCCAGGGTGTGGTTATCCTTATTGCTTGTACACTTTTTTTCTGCCACATCCTTTCCTTCCCTTCACCTCTCTGTTAATGTGCTTGGACGCAGAGCTCTGTGAACAGCCAGCCTCTTTAGCAATGACCTTTTGTGTCTTGCCGTCCATGTGCAAGGTGTCAATGGTCGTCTTTTGGAAAACTGTCAAGTCAGCAGTCTTCCCCATGGTTGTGTAGCCTACAGAACTAGACTGAGACCATTTAAAGGCATTTCAGGTGTTGTGAGTTAATTATCCGATTAGAGTGTCACCAGGTGTCTTCAATATTGAACCTTTTCACAATATTCTAATTTTCTGAGGTTTTCTTTAGTTGTAAATTATAATCAACAACATTAAAATAAATAAGCATTTGAAATATATCAGTCTGTGTGTAATGAATGAATATACAAGTTTCACTTTTTGAAAAGCATTACAAAAATAAATTAGCTTATTTATAATCTAATTTTATGAACAGCACCTGCATTGACAAGGGAAGGAAACCAAGAATGGATAAAAAAACAATGTGTGCATATAGTCAAGTCATATCAAATTTATTTATAAAGCACATTTTAAAACAGCAGCTGTTACTAAAGTGCTTAACAAAAAGATCAAGTCAGTAATTAAAGAAAAAGATGTAATTAAAAGCATCAAAATAACATAAAATCACAAAAACAAATACTAAATCAAATCACACTGTGACACATCAGTGAAAACAAGTGTGTTTTCAGGAGAGATTTAAAAGCTGGGAGTGAATTGGCCTGTCTGATTTTGAGGGACAGATTGTTCCATAGTTTTGGGCGTATGACTGAAAAAGCCTAATCTCCTCTGAGCTTCAGTCTTGTTTTTGGAACAACCAAAATCAGTTGATCTCGGCGCCCGAGAGGGAGCATCTGGTTGATGTAGGTCAGAGAGGTATGAGGGTGCAAGTCCATTTAAGTATTTAAAGATCACTAGGATAATTTTAATATCAATTCTGATGCGTACAGGGAGCCAGTGAAGGGAGGACAGAACTGGTGAAATATACTCAAACTTACAAGTTCCTGTAAATAGCCAAGCTGTAGCATTTTGGAAGAGCTGGAGATGTGACGGACACTTGACTGTCCCCAACATTAAGTGCGTTACAGTAGTCTAGTCTGGTTGTAACCAGTGCATGGACTATTTTTTTCAAGGTCAGATCTGGTCAGTTCGGTCTAAGCTTTGCTAGCTGCCTTAACTGGAAGAAGCTTTTCTGAAGAACAGAGTTAATCTGTTTATTAAACTTAAAGTCAGAGTCCACAATCATCCCGAGATTTGTAACAAACTGCTTATATGGCTCAAGGGAGTCCAGGTTAAACGTAGCCAAGGAAAGTCCCTGACCTCTGACCTATATGGTGCAACGATGTCTTGCAGTTGTACAGTCTAATAAACCTTAAAGGGTTGTGGTAAACAATGACCAATCAGTGCAAGTATAGAGCAGGGGTGTGAATGACATTCTATGTTTAAATCGAAAAAGTTTTGGTTTAGTTCCTCAATTTTCATATGTGGTCAAGTTGAAAGCAATTCTAACCCGACACCTAATTTGTATCTTGAAGATCTTGCTGAAAAACAGGAAAGCCCCTTTCACGTTGTTCCTTAATGCAGTTTGCAAAAGTTATACACAGGTTCTGTGTAATATCAGAGAGCAGGTTCTGACTAGGAATAAAAAAGTTGTAGAGTTCAGCATTTTTCAGGTGACCTTCAAAGGCCTGCAGGATATGCTCAAAGCAAGCTCTCAGATCTGAGGCCTTCCAGTCACTGTCTTTAGATCTGGAGCAGCAGGCATGGAGGAGCGTGGTCTTGGCGTGATAGGAGCAGAATTTTCTCAAGGAAGAATCTTTTTCTTTACACAGATGCAGAAGGTGCTTGAGCAGCTTTAAACAGTCTTTCCTGTTTGTAAAAGACAAGAAATGAGCAATTAGACTCAGATCAATTAACTATATCAGTCAGAGTCAGAGAATCTTTGTCATTTGCACCACATGTGGTACATGTGATGAAACGAAATTATGTGCACAGGGTCCCAGTTACATCCAACAATAA
>JARVLU010001073.1:22305740-22316014 GCA_031762415.1 Simpsonichthys santanae | reverse complement strand
ATGCCCCCCCCCCCCCCCCTCAAAGAAGCCAGTGTTAAAATATCCAAACTATTCCTTTGAAGATAATTTCTGTTTTGATTTCTCATCTTCAGAATGGGACAAGCCATTTTGATGCCACTTCCAACCCTCTGGACATGTTTTCTGCTTGGACCCAAGAGGAGCAGCTCCAGTCCAGATTAGCTCCCACCACAAACTCCAGCTGCGTGGGGCTACTGAACACTGGGACATGGGCTCACGTGGAGTGTGAAACAACCTTGTTTTTCATTTGTGAATTTCCAAAGAGCAGAAGATGAAGAGGGACAAGATCACTTAAAATTCAAGATTAACATCAAATCTTGCCTTTATAAACACTTACTTGCTCCACCACCCAAAAAACTTATTATAAAGGTAGCTCAGATTAATTTAGAATGAAACTGAGATTAAATTACAATCTTTAACATCTTGTTATAACATCTGTTGAAATCAACCCTGATTGTTTTTATTTGACTCGTTTTTTTTTTTGTGTGTTTTTTTTTTTTTCAAATACAGAAGATAAGTTAATTTGCATTAAACATTTCCTTCATAGAATCAAATATATTTGAAGAAATGTACTTGGTAAAATCACAATTCATATGAATGCTGCAAAAATAACTTTAATAAAGTCCTGTGTAGTAACACGGCATGTAGATTAAGTTGTATTTTCTATTGCTGTACTTGATGGTGTGTGAAAAATAAGGTTTTGGTAAGAATATTTTAATACGTAAATAATATGGCCATTCTGGGCAGAATAAAAATTTATAAATGTTTCCCCCGCTGCTACTGGACCCTTGAGTCAATTGAACTGAAAATCACTGTGTTTCGTCTCTGAACATGGCTTGGTGATATGATACCGTTTTTGTCAGATCTGAAATGTCTTTCATAAAATGGAATCAAAATATCATGGAGAGCAACAAGTTCAGCAATGTACTGCTAAAATAATCAAAAGTCAGAGCATTTCATCTCTAATATCCTCAAAAATAAGCCCAAAAAACATATAGGCCTCTGGAACCTCCCATTTAATAGTCACAATAAAATCTATTTTTGTTGTATACCTGTAAGTCTTAATGTTTCAGGGGATGAAGCCACTGTGCCATGCTTGCATCTGACAGGCACAGGTCTGTGACAATGAGATCCCAGGCAGATGGAGAAAAGTTTCAGGAGTGATTTGTGACAAAAAAAGTGGGGCAGCACGGTGGTGCAACTGGTAGAGCTGCTGCCTCTCAGTGAGCAGGTCCCTGGTTCAAATCCTGGTTCAGGGGCCTTTCTGGGTGAGTTTGCATGTTCTCTCTGTGCATGCGTAGGTTTTCTTTGGGTACTCGTTTCCTCCCACAGACCAAAAACATGCATGTTAGACTGACTGGTAACTCTAAATTATCTCTAGGTGTGAGTGAGAGAGTGAATGGTTGTTTGTCTTGTTTGTCTCTATGTGTCCCTGTGATGGACTGAGACCTGTCCAGGATGTCCCGCACCCCTCGCACAGTTATTGATGGACATGGGCACTGGCAACCCCTGTGACCCAAAATGGAAGAAGCTGGTAAAAGATAATGGATGGATGGAGAAATAAGTTATATTTAACTTGCATAATTAATTCAAATATTACAAAATATTATGCTTTAATCTAATTCATAATGTAGAAAGACTAAATGTATAATCGGGCAGCACAGTGGTGCATTTGGCAGAGCTGACGCCTCTCAATGAGATGGTCGACGAAACGGATCCGGAAAGGCCTTTCTGGGTGGAGTTCTCTCCGTGCATGCGTGGGTTTCTTCCAGGTACTCCAGTTTCCTCCCACAGATCAAAAATGTGCATGTTAGACTGATTGATAACTAAATTGTCCCCAGGTGAAAATGAGAAAGTGAATGTTTGTCTCATTTGTCTCTATGTGTCCCTGTGATGGACTTGTGATGTGTCCAGGGTGTCCCCCACCTCTCACACAGTGATAGTTGGACATGGGTGCCAGTGACCTTGTGACCCAGAAGGAAGAAACAGGTAAATATAATTAATAGAGCCACGAATGGATGAATAGTTCAGACAGAAAATCTGCTGTACAATGTTACAACATGTCCACTAGATGGTAATGATACAACATCAAAGTTCGCCTTTTTTTTTTTTTTTTACATATTTTTTTAACTGTACTTTTTTTGCACACATGAGGTGTGGTCTTTACTCGGCACCAAAGATCAGATGCCAACCAAGCAACTTGTTGACCACTTCAGCAAGATTCATCTCGTATGGTTTTGTTTTTAGGTGTAAAAGTTGATTCTTCTCATTAGGATGGACAGAAATTTTGATAACCTGGATGCTGCTGGTTTCCTGGAAATCTGGCAATTCTTTGATGCAGATGGTGAGAACATTTTATGACTATTTCCTTTTCCTTATCTATTAACATACCTAAAATATAGATTCACATTTGGATTTGATCATTCCTGTATCTGTCTGTAATTGAAATTAAAGAGTATGGTTGTTTTTTTTTAGATATGAATTGCTGGTGTACAAGGCATGTTTACTTGTTAAAACAAAAATCCTGACAAGTTGACTAAAATTCTCTGTGAAACCTAAACACCAGCAAAGCTACATATTGCACAGATAGTCATACTATAATAAACCATCAATCAATCAAGCTATAATAACAAAAACAACATTTTTATCTTCTCTTTAAAAAGTTGCTTCATTGTTTTAACAAGCTTGCAACTCGTGTTTTATGATAGATAACGGCTACATCGAAGGCAAAGAGCTGGATGACTTTTTCCGTCATATGATGAAGAAACTGGGTCCACAGGTGAGAGCCATTTACCTGGAGAAGTCCAGACTGGTGATGAATCCAGTGAACTTCAACAAACAAGAAACATATTGTGGCATTTATTACATATGAAGCACAGAAAGAAATCCATCAGTTTAAAGTTTGATCTCTATGAATCTTTGTGGGATTATTCTTTTAAAATGTTAGAATTGCTTTTATTTTATTCTAAATTATGTGTTGCACGTTCTTCAAGAACAGATATCAGGCAGTTCTGAAATAATAATAGGTCAGTCTAATACAATTTAAACTTGAATTAGGTTAGTGAATGTTAAATTTGTGTGCATCTGAATCAGTTTTCACTTCTCTAAATTGGTGCGATTGCTGCAACATCACACATCACAATTAAAAGCTCTAGAAACTACAGAAGAAAACGCTTTTGATATTGTTCCAAACTGACATGGGAAAAAAATACCATAAATGGTACATCATATCATGTCAAAGTCAAATTTAATCATTTTGAGTAATGACTGAGCCCGTTTGCCTCACTTATTATAATGGAAATCCTACTAAGTGTACATGTACTGGATGTTCTTTAGAGTGCCATGAGTCAACTCCCTTGGATACTAATTGGGTTGTGCTAAAACAAACAGACCACCAACCACATGCCATTTTGTCTCTCTGATGTTTGCTTCACTATTAATGCCCCCAAGAGAGATGATGTTTGATGCTTTCCTCTCAAGCTACAAAAACAATGGCACAGTGTATTTTTCTGTTCATCCTTTCACTTCTAGTCATTTTGCAGCTAAATCCTTTGAGCAACTATTTTCTCACTTACTGCACACCAAGTTGCCTTTCACTTGTATTTTCAAGTACTGAAAGAGCACAGGTTTAGTTTGATTTGACATATATGTACAACGGTCTTGTAAATAAAATAATAATAGTATGGTTGATTTTAATACATTAAATACTTTTTATGTTACACTAATTGCTGGGACAAGTGAGTTCATGTATTTGGCACAGATTCAAGCAATTCTGTTGTCAGATATTGGAAGTATAGGATTCATTAAAAGTAAAGATGAATGTATTTTATACTTTATTGTACATTCTTAGAAACCTCCTTGACAATTTTTTTTTTTACCCTAAAAGTGGTTTCTGAAGACCTGGAATTGGGATGATCTGATTCAAATTCAATTCAATTAAAGCATACTTTATTAATCCCAAAGGGAAATTAAATCTTGTAACTCGTTATCCTTGTTTCATTAATAAATTTTATAGATACTGATAACTGTAGGCAGGAAGGATCTTGTAAAGGTACATCCCACCACAGATCCGAAGAAACTGGCCGTGGATGCCGTTTCATCCACCCAGACTCAGCTGGCCTCTCGGTTCCCTTGGGCTACAGAACCGCCCGATTGCTGGGTTGAACTCCTCCCAGAGTGATGGCCACTCCTCCCAGCAGCCTGTCGAGCTCCTCGTCGCTGCAGACAGCCAGATGCAGGTGCTGGGGGATGATCCTGGTCCTTCTGCTGTCACGGGCCATGTTTCCTGTTAGTTCCAGGTTCTCAGTGGTCAGGCACTTGAGCACAGCCGGCAGGTAGACAGAAATGCATCCACTGAGCCTCCTTTTCAACTCATTTGAGATTTGGGGCTGTAGTTGACATATTATTTGAGCTTTTGAGATGTTAATCAGCTGCTCCTGGTTGAAAAAAAAAAAACATATTGTTGTTATGGTTATGCATCATAACAAATGTCTAAAAATAAAATGTTTCAGTAAACATCCTTCCAGCTGCACAGTATCTGATACCAGAGGGGAAAACAAATTCTAAAAAAGTGATTTACATGCAGAAAAAGAGGAATTAAAGTTTCCTAAAGCAATATCTCAGAATGAAAGTAACAGAGCTGCTCCAACATGCAGCCACCCTGAGCGGAGCAATTCTAGAACAGAAAACGAACGATGGGATCAATAGAAGAAATTTAATTATTTTTTTATTCCTCTAAAATTGCCATAACTTCCTGTTTCTCGACTAGTTTAACAATATTGGTATATTATTTGTTAGTTTTAGCTCTATACAATAAATAAGTTTAGTGAAATTTTGGAACTCTAATTTTTTCTGTAAAGTTGCTACTTTTGAAGTTTTTCTTCACCGTACCCAACAGTCAGGTGACGTTCCACATCCCTAAAGCTAGTCCATGCTGCTAAGACTTGGCATGGCCAGGGATCCTCCCTCACCTGCCACCCAATATATAAAGCACACAGCCTTGAAGGTCCTTTTCGCAGGTGGTCGCATGGAGGTGGCATCCGTTGGCTTGGTCTGACTAAGTCCCAAGTTCAAGGATCGTTATTATCTCCTAAGGGCAATTTGTGCTGCAGTCAGTAAAATAAAATACATACAAACATAATACAAATGTAAAACATTCATTAAAAATAACAACAAATGTTTGAAAACCTATTCGTGACAGAAATAAGAGTCTTTAGGTGTGTTGGTCCTTCATCTAGGCAGCAGATACCTGCGTCCAGAGGGCAGCAGTTTGAGCACCTGGTGCAGCAGGTGATGGAGGTCTGCCAGGATCAGTGTGACCTTCTTCTCCAACCCCTCCTTGAGCAGGTCAGTGAGGTTGCAGCAGCAGTTTTGCTGCACACCTCGACAACCCCCAAGGAGCCTAGGCTCGACCACCAGGTGCTTGCCAGCAAGTTCCCGCCCCAGGTCTAGCTCCAGGGGCATGCCCTGTTTCTTTTATCTGGGCAAGGATTCCTGATGTGATTTTTCATTCATCAAGGGTTTTGAATCACTGTTAGTCTGAGCCCTCCCCCGAGGCATATTTGCCATGGGAGATCCTACCAGGGGCTGATGCTCCAGACAACATAGCACCAGGATCAGAGGGGTACTCAAACTCCTCTACCATGTTAACATGGCAATCCTGCAGAGTGGAAAATGATCCCCCCACAAATCATGACGGTTAAATTAGAAGACTGAGCTTAGTGTGTTTGTAAGTTTCCAGTCTGAAATCTTGTATATAACATGAACACAACAGCAAGATAAAAAATAAGACAAAAACTTTATCTTAATTAAAAAAAAAAACACAAAAATACTTTGTATTATGTGCAATAATGTTGTTTTGTAATAAAAAACTATTTCTGAAACACCATCCTTCAGACAAACAAGAACAAAGTGGAGACTTTTGGCCAAAATGCACAACAAAACAAACAGCAAAACTTTGTATGATCTGTGAATCAGGCTTAATGCTGGTGTGTAGGTTTTTGAAAGTTGAAATCTGAGGCCCCTTCCTCTGTATGTATTTCCCCCCCACCCCACCCCACCCCCATTGGATGTAAATGGCTTCCTTCACGCCCATTTCAAACGTATCTGCCTTCTCTGTCCCACATATGAACATTTTGGTCCTCAAAAGAGTGTTGCTTAAACTTGAGATGCAGGTGCACAGCTGAGCCTTGTCCTGAAGAGCTGGATCTCCTACGTTGAGCCTTGTGTCTGTGGGGGTTGTCCAGTTATTATTATTAATTATTAATTAATAGATAATAAATAATAATTATTATTATTATTATATCTCAAGGTGGCTGCATGTTGGAGTAGCTCTCTTACATTCATTCTGAGATTTTGCTTTTAAAAACTTTAATTACGCTTTTGTTACTGGATTTAAATTGATTTTTTTCAGATGATTACTTCCTCTGGTATCAGATGTTGTGCTGCTGGAAGGATGTTTGCTGAAACTTTTTTTTTTTTTAAATTTTGGACATTTGTTATGATGCGTAGCCATAACTACAAGGTGGTTTTCTACAACTGGGAGTTGCTGATAAAAATCTCAAAATCTCAAATAATATCTCAACTACAGCCACAAATCCCAAAAGAGTTGAAAAGGAGGTGCCGTAGATGCATTCCCATCTATCTGGAGATGGTGCTCAAATGCCTGACCGCCAAGATCTTGGAGGTGGCAGAAAACGCAGCTCATGACAGTGGGAGGACCGATATTGTTCTCCGGCAACGAGAGGCTCGGCAAGCTGCTGGGAAAAATGGCCATCACTCGGGGAGGAGTTCTGCTCGGGTTTCAAGCAGTCCTTCTGCCCAAGAGGACCGAGAGGTCTGCTGGGTCTGGGTGGATGGAACGGCATCTGCAACTAGTTTCTTTGGATCCACTGTGGGACGACTGCTACAAGAGCAGCGGCTTCCAAAGCCATCAGCATCTAGAACAACTCAAATGAACCTAGGATGATACAATTAATTTTCCTTTGGGATTAGTAAAGTATTGTTGAATTTAATTTAATTTAATATCTGAACAGTCCTCGCTGCTCTGAACCTCATGCACCTTACGGCTGTTTGGGGGTTTTGTCCTTATGATGGACCAGACTCTGTCTGAAAGTCCTGTTTGTTATGATATGTGCCTCTATGTTGCATTTATAGAAAATCATATTGAGTTTTTCAGATACTCCAGCAACATATGGGATGACAATGTTATATATAGATATCTAATTCTGAGGAAATTATTTTTAACCATTCCTGACACATTCCTTTAGAAAACCAAAACGTTCTGATGTTTTGTGTGCTCTCTGTGAACCTTAGCTTTAGTCACAAAATGTAACTGATCAATTAATAGAAAAACTGGATTTTAACAGTTTTTTTTTTTTTTGTATCCACTGTGACAGCAACACACGTAATGTTTTACAGTTTGTGATTTTCAAGAACGCTAAAAGACAAAAAGATTAAAGATAAGACAGAAAGATTCATAATAGCTAAAAGTATGATCAAAAATGATTTTTATGAGAACTGAATGGCAAAGAGCTGAAGGTCCTGATCATTATCTGGTTATAGAATACAGGCCTTGAGAAATAATACAAAACAGAACCATCTTCAAGTTCAGAGAGTATCCATGGAGATGATGGAGAAATCAATGTGACTCAACTGGTAACATCTTTTGTTCATCATAAAATGTCAAGTTTTCAGTAACTGCATGATGTAAGAGAACCTATTTAAGCATTAAAAACCTGGAATTACAATTAAATTATCAAATGTCATTTGTCTAATCACTTCATCACTTTTTATTTTAAGTTATTTTGTGTGAGTTTGCTCACTGTGGCAAACCTTAAAGAAGGGCACAGATGAAAGAAAAAAAACTTCATGACTTTGTGTTCAGTTGAATATGTGGATTGCAAATGACCGCAAGCAAAAGATCACTGATTTATTTATTTTTCTGCTTATTTGTTGTTGTTTAGGAGAAAGCCACAGAGGAGAGGGTGCAGAGACTTAAGCAGAGGTTTATGTCTGCCTATGATGTTACAGCTGATGGGAAACTACAAATTCAAGAGGTACAATAATTTCTGATCTTATGTCACCATTTATACCATCATCATCATCATCATCATCATCATACAGCTGATTAACTTGATAGGTGTTTCAGAGAAAAAGTAGTTCTCTACACTGCAGGGAAGGTTGCGCCTCAGAAAAAGAAACAATACTGAGTTGCTCTCTTTTTACTGGCCATAAAATAGATTTTTATTTTTATATGTTTGTACAGTAATGCCAGAGCCCTTTTAATTTTCAGGAAGAAAATGTTGCAAAAATTAAGGCACTGAGAAAAGCTCAGGGCAAAAAAAACAACAACATAGCACTATACACTTAAAATTAAGTTTTCAAATTATCTGGATTTATTATTTCTTGGTGCAAAAATATGGATGATAATGTACTTGACTGTGTGTGTGTTCTTTGTCATAATAGTTTTAAAAAAATCTTAAACCACTGGATGAATTTTAATCAAAATTTCAAAATGTATTCAATTGGTGTACATCTACAAGAAATTATCTTTAGAATTGAACCCAATTTAAAATGTCCACCACAGCTAATCACCATTAGCTGAAACAACATTGGTTCATACTCAGTCAGCTTCAATTCAGTTACGTTTATATCGCACTAAGTCACAACACAAGTCATCTCAGGGTGCTGTACAGAAACATTCATATACATAAAGTTAATAATGTTATTTATCGAAGGAGTCAGCATATTGCTTTGGGTCTTCACTTTGTCACATCCTAAGCAAGCACAAAGGCAACAGTGGAAAGGAAAAACTCCCTCATGGGAAGAAACGTTTAGCAGAACCAGGGTCAGAACAGGCGGCCATCTGCTTCGACCACAAGCAGGATTTTCTCTAGTAGGAAAGATAAAAATCACATGTAATAAAATGTAATAGTGATCACATGTAATGGAAATAATTTCAAATGTAAACTATTCATTTGATGAAATTAGGTAGATTTGTCCTCTAGTAGTCTAAGCGTATGGCAGCATAACATGCCAACCCTAACTATAGGATTTATCAAAAAGGAAAATCTTAATCCCAGTCTTGAAACTGGACAATGTGTCAGCCTTATGGACAGAAACTGGAAGTTGTTTCCACAAGAGAGGAGCCTGATAACTGGAAGATCTTCCTCTCATTCTGCTTTTGGAAACTCTAGGAACCACAAGTAAGCCTGCAGTCTGAGAGCAAAGTGCTCTGATCGGAAAATATAGAACAATAAGATCTTTAATATAAGATGGAGCTAGGTGGTTGAGAGTTTTGTAGGTTAGAAGTAAGATTTTGAATTTAATTCTGAAATTGACAGGGAGCCAATGGAGAGAAGCTAAAACTGGAGCTATGTGATTTATCCTACTAATTCCATTTAAGACTCTGGCAGCAGCATTTTGGATTAACTACTTAGATTAAAAAAAAAAAAAAAAAACACGTAAATAAAAAAGGAAGAAAGAAAAAATGTTAAAAAGAAGTTTTTCAAAGGTTTTTTTTTTTTTTAAGATCAAAAACTTGGTTTGGTAGTAGTTTAGCATCATCCCCAACACACAGATTTCTGTTAACAAGGCTGCAACATCTTGTACGATTGTGCTCCTTGATAATTCTGAATTGGATTCTCAGAAATTACTTTTTTTTCTCAAGATGAAACATGCAGGTGAGGAGCCAGGATGAATTTAACTGATGATAACTAAACTGCAACTTTTCCATTTACTCTATCCCTCCATTCATCCATCCATTATCTTCCACTTGCTCCAGAGGTCACACATTTTCAGCTTTATCAACTGGGTGGAACAGCTGGTAGACTGTTGCCTCTCAGCAAACAGGTCGCTGGATCAAATCTCAGCCAGGGACCATTCTGGGTGGAGTTTGCATGTTCTCTCTGTGCATGCGTGGGTTTTCTGCAGGCACTCCAGTTTCCTCCCGCAGACCAAAAACATGCATATTAGGCTGATTGGTAACTCTAAGAGAGTGAATGGTTGTTTGTCTCCTCTGGTCCTCATATGAGTGTCCCCAAACAAATAAATAACAGAATGTGCACATTTTGGACCGTGAACACAGATGGTTTGAGAGGGGGGGTGAAGGAAGCTGTTTATGTTGAGAGAGAAAAAACAAACATCTCAACAGAGGAGGAGGTCTCAGATTCCAACTTTCAAAAATGTATAATGCAGCTTTAGGACTGATTCCCAGCCAGTTTTCACACCTGATGGGAACAGAGGAGCCTCATCTG
>JARVLU010001073.1:22250425-22264634 GCA_031762415.1 Simpsonichthys santanae | reverse complement strand
GAGTCTTTGATTATCAAAATATGAAAATAATATTGATAATAAAGTAAAATAAGATTGTTCTTCTGATTATTTGACTTGGAACAAAATTAAAAAGTCTCTTGATGAGATAATTTTTGTCCTGGATTCAAATTAATGGGATAACAAGTTCTGTCCTCTCAGAAGGTCTGATGGGACAAGATGGACGGAGGAGGTTAGATCACTACAGTTGTCTTCCTGCGTAAGAAATGTGACATGCTGGTAAAAAATTGTGCAGAGTTTCTATCAGTTTGACATGGTTAAACTCCCATGCAACCATGCAAAACACCTCCTGGTGCTTTATCTGCAGTGAGCTAATGGTGTCATACAGCTCCTTTGATGCTTCGCTAGCATTAGCTCCCAGCAGGATGTAAAGAGTGGTAACGAACACTGCAGTAAACTCCAGTGGCAGATAGTATGGCCTACATTTTACATTAATAAGCTCTATCACCTCAGACCATAGATCTTTACCAGTCCACAGTTTGTACACCAATCTTCAGTCACGAACACACAGAGTCCCCCGTTCTCGTCTTTTACCCAACCGGTGGGCACGGTCTGCTCGGAATAACTGAAGACCATTTATCTGGAAGCTGAGCCCAGCAGTTGTTGTTAAGTTGTTTCTGTTGGGCAAAGAACAGCACAGTTCTTCATCTCTGTAGAAACACTCATCCTCAGATGTAGCAATTCCATTTTGTTATCCATTGAGTGGACATTGGCCAGAAAGAGAGTAAGAATCTGTGGCCTTCTAGGCTTTAACTGAGCCAACGCGCCTGCCTGTTATCCCCTCTTCTGCCTCTGGGCACATCGTTTTCTCTTGACCATTGCTCTTCGCACTTTACTGCACCATTACATTGTCCTCAGGAGCCGTTGCCTGCCAAGTGCAAATTTTAGCCTTTGTGACATATTAACGGAACTGTCTCCGATGGCCATCAGTTCAGTTGAGCTGTACTTGAGCTGTGAATTTAACGCTGAAATAGTGTCTAAAACAGCCTCATAGGGATTAAAATAATTAAAATAAGGCTTAATCCTGGGAGCATGAGAAGCCGCTGCACTTCAGTGTGCCACCATTTGCAATTAAACAAGCGTTAGAAGACAAAGATTAAGTTTTGAGCCTCATCTCAGAGTTTGTGGAGGTGGATAACATTTTTTTAATTATACTGTTTTCATAGATGGCTGTTTATTTATTACTTTATCCCAAAGGACTTACTTGGAGTTATGTACATTTAATTTATTTTGACTAAAAATATAATATTTGCAGCACAGTTGCGCAGTTGATAGAGCTGCCGTCTCTCAGCGAGCAGGTGGTGGGATTGAATCCCGGTTGGTAGCCTTTCTGGGTGGAGTTTGTATGTTCATTCAACCTTTATTTAGGCAGGTTAATCCCATTGAACCTCGAGGACCCATTTACAAGAGAGACCTGTATGTTCTCTTTATGCATGTGTGGGCTTTCTCCCACAGACCAAAAAAATGCATGTAAAGCTGATTGGTAACTCTAAACTTTCTCTAGGTGTGAGTGAGAGAGTGAATGGTTGTTTGTCTCATTTGTCTCTATGTGTCCCTGTGATGGACTAGAGACTTGTCCAGGGTGTACCCCACCTCTCAAATTGTGACTGCTGGACATGGGCACCAGTGAACCCCGTGACCCGAAAAGGAAAAAGTGGGTAAAGATAATGGATGGATGGATGGATGGATGGATGGATGGATGGATGGATGGTTCCACAGGGTATTTTGAATCCTACTTATCATTTCAGTGTAAAACCTTTGTGCATTAGTCTTTATTGAGCGCCCCCAGAGATGTCTTGTTAGTGGGGTCAGCATTCATCATCCAACCTGGAAGGCACATTTTCCTACACTGTGGCAGCTCATTCAAATTTTAAATGTTTGCACAGTATCTGTTAGCAGACTGCATATGATGGCCCGATCATGTTTTTGAGGTATTATAGTGTTTCAGTTGAAAACCATATATAGTTTCCTCTAGTTTTATTCCTGTGTTTTTGCACGCCTGAGGACAGGGGATTTAATTATCCAAATCATCTAAGAAAAAATATCCGTTAGAGCAGGGGGCGTCAAACTCACTTAAAAAAGGGGACCGAAATTAAAGTCTTTTTCAAACTAAGGACCGGTTTCAGAATCTACATTAACTCAAGTTAGATGTACAACCTCTTTTCTTGGTTGCAGGTTCCTCAACAAGAGTTTGATTGGTCTCATTTGACGTTTGCTGCTGCACATTCGACATCATAATCAAAGATTACTGAAAAAAAAATTAAATTGATAAAAGTATTTTACATTTAAAATAACATCTTGGGGGCCAGATAAGATGTCAATGAGGGCCACATTTGACCCCCAAGCCTTGAGTTTGACATGTGTTTTATACAAATATTCTTTATGACTTCCCAATTAGATGGCACATTTATTTTATAACACAATAAAAAGTACATATTTCTTTAAATAAAAACATTGCTGTATCAAGATCTAATTTTGTTTTTAAATTGCATAAAATCACAGATTACAACAACTTGATAATGTCACTATTTATCTAACAAAAAAAACTTTTTGTTTTCTTCTGGCTTCTCCCTTTATCAGGAGTTGCCACATCAAACTAACTCGTATGAAGACTTGGAAATTTTTACGCTGGATGCCCTTCCTGAGGCAACCACAGATCACTGAGCTACCACAACCCTCTGCGTGGAGCAGAGGGCTGTCATCTGGGGAGCAGAAGGGAATTAAGGGCCTTGCTCAAGGGCCCAGAGTGAGGCAAATGAGGGTGGAGGCGGGTGTGAATGATTCACCTTTCCCACCCATGTTTTGATGTTGTCGGTCCAGGGATTTGAACCAGTAACCTTCCCATCACAGACTCACCTTCTCTAATCACATAATGCACTGCCACTCCCCACGTTATCAGAATCAGAATGACCTTCATTGGCCAAGTAAGTGTGCACAAACAAGGAATTTGACTTTAGTTTCAAGCATTCACAGTGTCAAGTTTAATATATAAAAACTGAGAGGAAATGGAATGAATAAAAAGGAACAGTATGTACATGTCCGGGTTGTGGTGGTGCACATATGCTGGTTTTGTTTCACAGCAGAGTAGCTCACTACTCAGACTGTAATGTGTTTATTGTGTTCATCAGAGAGACCACCCGGGGGGAGAAACTGTCTCTGTGGCAGCTGGTTTTTACAAATAGCACTCTGTAGCGCCAACCTGAAGCAAAAAGTCTCAACTGTTTGTGTCCAGGATGCGTGGGGTCTGCAGAGATGTTACCAGTCCTTTTCCTGACCCTGGACCAGTACAAGTCCTGGATTGAGGGAAGGTTAGCCCACGTGATCCTCTCTGCAGACCTGATTGTTCATTGCAATCTGGACTTGACTTGTTTTGTGGATGAACCAAACCACACAGTGATGATGTGCACAAAACAGATTGAATAATGGCCGTGTAGAAGATGACCAGCTCCTATGGTTGGTTGTACTTCTTGAGTTGCTGCAGGAAGTAAAGTCTACTGGATCTTCCTCCGAACAGTGTGAGGACCATCTCAGGCCCCAAGAAAGGGTGGTTCCTAGGAAACAGAAGTGATCCACAGTAGACGCAGTGTAGTTGAGGATGGTGATGAGAGGCAGTGTGTGTGTGTGGTGGTGGTGGGGGGGGTGGGGTTACTATTCCAGAAGTCCAAACTCCTCTCCAGTCTGAATGGGTTAAGCTCCAGGTGGTTCTGACTGCACCAGTGGACCAGCTGATCCACCTCCTGTCTGTATGCAGACTCATCATTGCCCTGGATCAGACCAACAACAGTGGTGTCATCTGCAAACTACAGGAGTTTCACAGACTGGTCCGCTGAGGTGCAGTCATTTGTGTACAGAGAGAAAAGGAGTGGGGAGAGAACAAAACCCTGGGGGACGCCATTGCTGATGTACAGGAGAAGATCTAATAAAAATGATATTTTTTATTAATATCTAATAAAAAAACTAACAATATGTGGAAATGTTGTGCAAAACAACAAAACTGCCTGCTGTTGTAAGAATCAGGAGTGCTAATCAAATACGCTTAATTTGAGCACCTGTGCAAAACCAAGTTTTAGCTTTTTGCTGGTCTGGAGTATTGTATTGTACAGTACACAATATCATACAGAGGAAAAATAAATAAAAACCAGCAATGATCTTAAAAAAATTAATGCTGTTGTCCTGCAATCGGGAACATTCATGGAGAGAAAAATCTTTCACAAATGGGGAAACTGTTATTCTTAGGGCTGGACTTCTCTGAGTTCACTGTGAGGTCAGAAACCGCAGGAAATCCAAAACGATATATCTCAGACAAGTAGGCCTGATTTAAAAGTCCATAGCTGAAAAGTATGTCTCATTTAGAGAGAGCAAAAAATAAATTAAAAACTACAAAAAACATGCCACTACAACTTTGATCTCTAACTAATTCTGAGAATGTTGGGATGTTTGGATGCATTTTTATAGACAGCTGAACCTCTGCCCATCTTGTAAATAGTTCAGCTTCTCAACAAAGTTTTTTTTTTTTTTTACACATACCACTTTTACAACCTTTTGTTTCTCCCTTCTCAATATTTTTGAGTTATATTGTTGCCAATAAATTCAGTAACCTTGTTTAAAAAAGAAAAATACAATATCCAGGTACAAATATTTGAGACATTGCGATTAAAATGTGGGTTTATTTATGGACCTTATGTAAACCCATATTTACATAGGGTACATAGGCATTCTCTTTTTATTGACATTTTACACAATATCCAGGTTATTTTTTTTATTTTTTTTTTTTTGTAATTAGGGCTGCATCTAAACAAGCTAAAGAGTCCTAAAACAATGTCCCAACAAGCAAGACAAAACCATAGTGGAGATACTTGGATGTGCCTTGGTCTATAGTAACTGATATCAGTGGAGGGAATGGTATTATACCACAATTCAAACATAAATAACCACCATATACTCTACAGACCATATGTTTTTTTATTTCACAGAAAATGATAGATGGTTTTAATGAGACAGTTTGACATCTGCTCAACTCACCATGGCCCTCAACCCCTGTTAAACCACAACTTGACCTTTGACTTTTGTTTTAATGAGACAGTTTGTGTTAGCCGTTAAGCTCGGGAGGCTCTGGACAGATGCAAGCAACCTGTTTTCTCTATAAGCAGATGAAACCACCAAAATCTTTGCAAGATATGTACATCTCCCAAATTGCTAAAATATTCATCAAAGGGTTTTCAGATGTTATGATGTTGATGTTCAATACTTCTGTCTTTATTTCTGAGCAGATGATCGATCAGTTCAAACCTTCAGGGTCATATTTTATTGACGAACAACAGACTGTCATAGTCATGAAGGTAAAAACCGCCATGAGCGATTCTGTTAATTGCCAGCCTTGATAATGAAACAGAACCTCCATCACATGGTGTCGTCACATCAGTTAACGATGTAACCTTCAGTCTCATGGTACTCCCACAACAGCTGTGTAGCTCATTAATCTTCTGGATGCCATGGAAGCAAATCACATCTGTAGCCTCCTCCGCTGAAGATGGCTGCCTGCCAGGTTTTCCACGTGCACCATCAGTAAACTGAAAAAGGTATACATTAGAATGTAAAAATAAAAATCTAGAGTAATAACAAGTGGTTAAATTTAATGGTTGTGCAAATATGCTCAGACAGACATGATTGTATGTTTAGACAGGGCTGTTTCTTCAGACCACACACACAGTAAATGATCATTATGCATTGTAATCTCGTGACAATGTAGAAGAAATGTATGATTTGTTGTTGATAATTGTAACACTGAAAAATCCAGCACTTTGTGATCATTTTATCAGAAAAGCTCTCGGCGCAAAGACTGCCTCCACGTGTAGAAAACTCTTAATGCCTTTGGCAGCTACTTTACTGTCACCCCGACTGATAAAAGTTTAGTTTTTATTTCAAATGTTGCACATAAATCATATATTTAACAACATGTAATGTGTATTGTTTTATTTATTCATTTCACATCTAGAGCAAATATAAATTACATGTTTTGTTGTCTGTATTATTGTGCACAGCTAAAAGGAGGGCAATATTGTAATGCAGTTTGCCAGTACAGTATATTTCTCTGTGCATGTGTGTTTGTTAGCAAAATGCCTCATGGTGAACCACTGGAGGTGTTTTCATGAAACCCTTCAAAACTAAAAAAAAAAAAAAAAAAAAAAAATGACATTTAGGGGCAATCTGATTCAAAATGGCTGCCCCATCTGATCAAATTCAACAAACACAACAACGACTATAACTTGCCATTACCACATAAAATTTTAGCAGAAAATCTGTAAAACTGTTTGTCATCTCCAACACTTCTGAGCGTTACTGACTAGTACAAGATCTAAATGTTTTGTATGTACGTAATGACATTTTTTAAATTTTTTCCAAAACAGTTGCAATCAAATTTCTGTTCATAACATCTCAGTTTTCAAATCTGGGGCAGGTAATATGCATTCCTTCATGCTAGGCCTTTGTCACCCATCACAGAGAGAAGGAAATATTGAACTGATGAAGTCCTTTGGATGAAGGACAAAATGTCTCAACATAAAAAAGAAACCGTCCAGAGGACCTGGTTTTGTTGGATTTTTCTACCTGGATTATTGAGCATGAACTTTGATGTTTTGAACCACTTTGGCCATAGCTGCCTCTGAGGAGTCGATGGGGGAGAGGGTGGACTCTAGGAACCATCTTATTACCACAAAACTGGTTGGCCCATGTGAGTAAGCCACTTATGGGACTGAGTTTGTTGTAGCTCCTTGGACTGATGAAGTCCTTTGGATGAAGGATGAAACATCTAAAAAAAAAAAACCATCCAGAGGACCTGACTTAACTTTGTAGGATTTTTTTTAAACCTGGATTATTGAGCATGACCTTTGATATAAGCGAGATATCGGCTTCAATTTTGGTGTGGGGCTGCATGTAGGCATAAGAAAGTTTCCTTTCAAAAACTGATGCCACATCAAAATCCAAAATGGCTGCCGTACATGTACATACAGTATAAACCTTATGAGCTGGATAACTTAAAAAATAAGCAATGTGCCAATGTCCATTTTGGTGTATGGCTGCTTCTAGGTGTAAGAAACCATCAAAAATTGGGTGGCTATGTCAAAATCCAAAATGGCCACCACCCTGTGTAAACTGACCACCCCTATCATTTGAGGAATGTATGAAAGTATGCTTTTCAGTTTTTCATATTGCTAAATATGGGGTTTCCTGAAACGATTGGGGTGGTCAAAACATATTGTGTGGCTGACAAGACCATCAGTGGCCACCCTGGTTCCACCTTTGTGCCTGGTCCTGGATTAAATTGCTCCTTCCATTCCCCAGGATCTGTCAATGCGTGCTTCCTCGAACAAGCAAAAAGTAAATCTACCTCTGTTCCTATAC
The DNA here is from genome assembly GCA_031762415.1 of Simpsonichthys santanae. Classification (NCBI taxonomy): domain Eukaryota; kingdom Metazoa; phylum Chordata; class Actinopteri; order Cyprinodontiformes; family Rivulidae; genus Simpsonichthys; species Simpsonichthys santanae. The sequence continues at coordinate 22,257,215 of JARVLU010001073.1, read as the reverse complement.
ACAGGGTAACTCCTACTCACTTGAATATTTTATTCTTCTTCTTTGGGCTTTTCCCTCTTCAGGGGTCTCACACAGCGAGTCATCCACCTCCATCTCACTGTCCTCTGCATCCTCTGTCCTCACTCCAACTACCTCCATGTCCTCTCTATCTGCATCCATATACAGTATCTCCTCTTTGGCCGTACAATTCTAATTTTATTCTTTGGCCTGAATATATTGTACCTAAAACATGACATTATGGTTTACTTGCATGTCCTGTTCAATTCCAGTCCAGACAAATATTCTTCTAAAAAAACGTCACTATTAATCCAACTTTTGTTTATACATATTAATCACATTGAGCCTCAGAGAGTCATTTACAATTGAGACCTGTTTTAGACAGACTAACAGAAAAAAGTCAGAAAAATTAATTAAATTAAACTGTTAATTCAACAGGATTAAGTCCGGTCCTCTGGGAGAATTCTTCTTTGTTGAATCATTTAATCTTTTTTTGGCTTAAATTTAAATGTTTTCTGTCAAAGGCTCATCTCAAAAATAGAGTAAAGATGAAAAAATGGACAGAAAAGGCAAAATTGCATCAAACTTAATCCATACATGATCAGTTATGATTCAGTTTTGAGAGTAAAAGTACTGTATATTGTTTTGAAGTTTCATGTATTAATCTGTATGAGTGTGATGAGATTGGAGAACATTACCTGAGATATCTAACAAGGTTGACTGAAGGTTCTTCATTCTGAGAAGCTGCAACAAACAGTCTTATGATCAGCACCTTCACACAGTGGATCAACCAATTTGCTGATGACATCCAGAACTAATTCACATGCAAAACAAAGACCATCAGACTAATGACTGATCATTAGTGATCTGATGGCTGTTTGCTATTCACAGAGGGCCGTGTGGTACTAACAATAACATCATTGTAAGAGGGGGACAGTTGAACACGGAGGCCTCCTGTTTAATGATGGACGGGTTCTGGTCCATTCTTTTGGCCAGTGGCTGTTTAGTTTCCCCGATGTAAGACTGATCACAGCCCTCCTGACACTGAATAGCATACTCAATATTACTCTGTTTGTGCCAGGGGACTGGACCTTTGGGATGAACCAGTCTTTGCCATAATATACTTTGGGGTCTGAAAGCCACTGTGATGTCATGTTTAGATAATAACCTGACTAAACCTTGTTAGATTGCTATTGAGCATACATCAGGACATTCACTGTTGAAATCATTCAGCAAAAGGAGATATTAGAGTACCGCTTGTTTTGCTAATTGTACTGAATCTGAATGTTCATATTTGATGCAAATGGATGAAAATCAAAACAGAAGGCCCCACTTTTTGAATTAATATTATGCTAACTGCTTTTTAACTGCATACACATTAACCAAAATGTGCAGGATTCTGATTTGGGAGTGGCTGAAATGGGGAATGTGGTAATTTATTGACTCTTTGTGACAGTTTTAGCTACATTTGGGGGTGTGGTGGTGGGTGTTAATGGTTGCCTCAGCAGGAAGAATTCGTGGAGCGGTTGAGTTGTTGGCCGTAACTCTTGACATTGTTTACTTGCCTCCAAGGTAATGAGCTGGTATCAACTCCCTCTGTGCCACACTAACACCAACAGATGGATGGATACTTTATTAGTCATGAGTGAAACAAATTTGATCCTCGACGTGGCCATAACTCTTGAAATTGTTTACAACTTGACATTTCTCACAGGCATATTTTCCTACCTACTGGCATTTATTGTGTTATCAAATCATGCTGCACATAGTAACTGTGGTACCCCGTGAAAGAGAAACACAAATAATCGTGTTTGTTCTAAGACAGCGTTCGTTCCCCACAGAGTCACACATTTGTATACGACTTGAAGATGCACACAAATGGACACTTTTTCAGTCCTGTTAAGAGATGAAGGCTGTCTGGTTTATTTTTTATTGTTAATGAAAAATAAACTGGAATAAAGACAGATCAGAAAGTGTTCTGTCATAAACTGTGTTCATGCAGTGGATGCCTCTCACACATGCAGATACTTTCTGCTGAAGTTGTTTTGTTTGTGGAAGGAGGGACAGCGAGGGGGCTCTGAATGAGCAGCTTTCTTTTGGCTCAGCCTCTTATTGCATTCCTCGACTGTTGCAGGTCCTCTCTGGTTCTGGGCTTTCTTTATGTTTGTGTGTTTGCAGAAACGTGTGTTACAATCTTGTTTGTGTGAGTTGGAATCAAATTTTCTGAGCTCATGTTAGAGATTAAAAACCGGGCATGTGAGTTAGGCAAAGATATTAAAGCTTAACTGAAATTGAATTATAAATTATCCAACAGATGAAAGTGGATTTAATATTTGCCTACCATTTTTTGAGAAAAATATATTTTTAATATGTATATTGCTCATTTTATGTCAAATAGTTATGAATAGCACAGAGTATGGACAAAAGGGCAGTAGCTCTCTTCCAAGCTAGGCTAATGGCTAGCCAAACAAGATCCTGTTTTATTTTTTTATTTTTTTTTCAGACTTGTAACACAATTTCTAAAAAGTATCCCTAGTTGTGAGAGGGTGAATGGTTGTCTTGTTTGTCTCTATGTGTCCCTGTGATGGACTCGCGACCTGTCCAGAGTGTCCCCTGCCTCTCAAACAGTGACTTCTGGACATGAGCACCAGTGACCCCCGTGACCTGAGAAAAGGAAGAAGTGGGTAAAGATAACGGATGGATGGATGGTAACAGTGTGAAAGAGCACTACAATAACCACTAGTGAACTTCTAAACTTTATGGTAGTTATAGAAGGAAGTTTGTCTGTAATTTAATTTATAAACAGTTATTAATTTACTTGTTGTAGACAGCTTTAAAATCCCCTCAGTTCAGAGACAAAAGCGTTCTCACCAAATTAGCAAGCTAACAGTGAGAGCAGGATCACTACCAAAGTGAATTGTTGCCATTATACAGCAACTTTAATTACAAAAACCTAATAGCAGTTTCTGTAAACTCAGTAAATTATGATTGTCTTGGTAGTTTATTTTGTATTTTGCTATATTTTTTTTGTAGATTTTATTCAATTAGGGCCTTGTTTTCAGTATGTTTTCTGTTACAAGTTCAGTCAGGCTATTGCATTTTTGCATTTTAATGTTCCAAAGTTTGGTCCTTTAATTCTCCTGTATACTTTGTCCCACTCACCTGTAGTTCAGTTGCTCATTAACTCACCTGTTCTCACTCCACAATCACCTCTCTGTGTTCACTGTCGGTTGTCATATTGGCTTTCATTCATGCCTGTTTGGTTCCTGTTCCCCATTTAGTTAGTTAGAGTTTTCAGCACACACAAGTCGTGGTCTGGTATGTACATCAGTATGAAGGTCATATTTCAGAGAAACTCATTTTTAACTAGCAATACCTCTACCAGAAGCAAAGCAGAGACAGGAAACAAACCACCTGTATTAGTGGACAGGGTCTAAAGTAGCAGGTTAGATACAAGGAAGGAATTTTTCAGACAACTTTACTACAAGACATATTTTGATGTTCTCTTCATCCAATCTGAATTGTTAATGGTCATGCACCAATCAGAAAGTTTAGGTTAAAAAAGTTTAAACTAATGTAGCAAACTGTATGTGAGTGATTTTAGGAGGAAGGGTAACACTTACTCCTCAATTTACTGCACTTATTTACTTGTTTTGCACCTGTTAAACCAGGACACCAGCTGGTCAGTTTAGTGACCAGCAACCACTTAATTAATATAGTCACCCTTTAATAATCAGAACTCAGTCAATGAAGTAGAATCCATTAATTATTAACTAAATATCCATCCAAACGAGACCAAATTTGTCTTTTATTTATTTATTTATTTTAAATCCATATAAGAACCATCAACAGTAAACAAATTCAACAACATAACTGATGAAGAAGAATAATTTGGAGAATAACTTGTTTGAATAGCAAAGTAAATCACTGATGAACAATCTAAACAATAATCAGTCAAGGATTAATTCTCTTTTATTTAAGGCAAAATTAACTCAGAGCAGGAATTATTTTGGCTTTTACATGCACAAAATTAGACAACGTTTAACTATTTGACAAGTAGTTTACTGGGGAATTTGGTTGAAAGATGTTATTTAATGTGACCAGATCACATCATTATCACTGCAAGCCAGGAAATGATTTATCAAGTTGCATCAGTTAACAATGCACAACCAGCCCCAGTGTTGCATTCATGTCACCAGGTCTAAGTTCCATACCACGTCAGTGTTAACGCCTCGAGATCACTCCACTTTCCAGGGTTCTGCTGACTGATCAGACCAGGATACACCACGAGGCCTGGCACTGCCCAAGATGGCTGAAAGTTACAGTGACTACTTCAGGGTTTGGTGTCTCAACCATCGTCAACCTTCAGCTGGCTCACATTTCAAGTCGAAAATGTGAGTCTTGCAGTGAGAAAAACTATGTTTTATCTTCGGTAGTTACTTGAAACGTCTGCTTTGCTCACAGACATCTACACCTCTGGAAGAGAGCCACCTGCATCATGAAGGACCCCACTCACCCAGCATATACACTTTTTGCCCCGCTCCCCTCAGGAAGGAGGTTGAGGAGCATTAAGTCTAGAACCACTAGACTGAGGAACAGCTTCTACCCTCAGGCTGTTAGACTCATGAATATCTAATCATAAAAATCACTGTGAAAAAAATCACTTCATGCTGCTGCTGATCTTTTTCATGTTGCTGCTGATCTTCTTCATGTTGCTGCTGATCTGTTTCATGTTGCTGTGTTCATTTGTGCTCATCTGCTCACACAGACTCATGTTCGTGCTGCTGTTCGGTGTATTGTTTTTGTGCTACTTGTGTTTAGTGTACAACATTTTTCTTAGTTCTAATCTTAGATCTTATTACTGTTTTTATTTTACATTTCAATACTTTTGTTGGATGTAACTGGGACCCTGTGTAGACAATTTCATACCACCTCATGTACCACATGTGGTTGGTGTGACAAATAAAGAACCTTGAATCCTTGCAAAATGGTCTTTTTGATGTTTAAATGTTACTTAACCAACAACCATAAAAATGTTTACTTTTATTGGCAGGCTTCATGTAGGATAAAATATTAAACTTAGAATAATTAAGTTTTACATTAGGGCATTAGCAGCAGTGAATGCTGCTACAAATGTTTGCCATATATTTTTCTTTTGAATTTCAGGCTAACACTATCTTTTCTTTTGTCTCCAGACTCCATGCATATTGAGGATGTGGAGGCCGTGCAGAAGCTCCAGGATGTTCTGCACGAGGCCCTGCAGGACTACGAGGCTTCCCAACACCAGGAGGATCCCCGCCGGGCTGGCAAGCTGCTCATGACCCTCCCCCTGCTTCGCCAGACCTCCACTAAGGCTGTGCAGCACTTCTACAGCATCAAGCAGGATGGAAAAGTCCCAATGCACAAACTCTTCCTGGAGCTGCTGGAAGCCAAGGTCTGAGAATGGGGAGTAGATGGAAGGACAGATAGATGCCTCATCTCCTGAGCTTCATCTCAAACTTTGATCCACAACTTGAATGACCTCTCGCTCTTTTACACACAGACACTCCTACACACCTTAAACCACGCACACACCCACACACTAAAGAAGTGATCTAAACCTGAGACCTGAACCCTATACAGTTGTTGACTAAAGGGAGCTCACTGGAGTCTGTTTTGGGGAAGACGCAGACAGCTGGACTTGTAATCCCTCCCCTCTGACAAATTGAAGAAAAGGTTTTAAATCGGCTAACACTTACATAACAAGTACACACAGTGACCCTAGTCTAAATAATGACAACACGCTTATGCATTGAGTAAAAATATCAATTAAGATGTTAATAATGACAAATGAGAACAAATTTAAAAGCTATTAAGATATGTACATTTTAGCTCTGAAAGACTTTGACTGCACTTGAGTCTCCTTCCCCCCTCGTATTTCACCTAAGAGTTTTTTTCTTTTCTAAGTGTTGAAGAAAATGAGTGGAGAAGAAGAAGTGAACACTTTGAAAGTATCAGTGACATTTGTGGTCAGTGTACATGTACAGTGAAATTTGGATGGATAGGTCGAGAAGAAGAGACGAGATCTGCCCTGCCAAAGAATGGAACCATCCATTCAGAGGATGCCAGCAATCTTTACTGTCCCAACCCAAACTCTTTCTGGTTTTTAAGTGGTTTTCAATCCTGGGCTTCAGGAGTAATGTTGGTTCTTTAGTCTTAGGCTCATTTAACATTTCTCTGGTGGAAACCAGCTGGGTTCACAGTTTGTAGGACTAAAAAAGAATAATTGCTTTAGACAATTTATGGTTCTTCCTAAACTCTAGTTTCCAGTCACCCTTGTACTTCAATCACACCATAACCATTTCTGATGAGAACAAATGTTACAGACCTCCCAAACCCGTCAGTATTCCTAATGTAATGGTGTTTGTTCCCACCATGAAGCTGAAAATTCTCAAATAAGAACAAGCTCATGCTCAACAGAGCATCTAAACCCTTGAAGTCTGTTGGAATACAGTAGTCCCTCACTCTATCGCGGTTCATTTATCGCAGACTCGCTCTATTGGGCTTTTTCAAAATAAGATTGGACATGACACACAACTGGCTGGTTGAGGATGAGCCCCACGCTCAGCATGAAATTTTTATTTTAAATTAATTATTTTAAATTATTTAGCACCTGCTGCACATTTATGCTGCCCATACTGCAGGATAAAATTCCTGCTGCAGCTGATCAGCTGTTCACCGTGCAGAGCGGAGAAGTGGGCGTGGCCAAGAGCGCTTGCAGGTGGCAAAGAGCAGAGGAGGCAGGGAGCTGAAA
>JARVLU010001073.1:22167500-22199040 GCA_031762415.1 Simpsonichthys santanae | reverse complement strand
AAGTTCGGATTGGATCAAATTTTCCATCCATTTCAGCAGAAAGCAGCGTCCAGAAGCACTGTTGGCTTCTGGGTAATGTGCTTCTTTGACTGGCATTGCAGTATAGGCTTATTGAAAGAAAACTACAAAATGGCAGCACCTGTCTGAAGTATTTTTTTATTTGTAAACTTTTTTATCTCATACCATCCCAATCATGTGAGTAATATTAAAGTTGCCAATCATTGAAAAACCATGAAAGAGCGAGTCCGCGTATGTCAAACCGTGAAATAGCGAGGGACTACTATACCATTCATAAATGCATGGGCAAAGCTCCATCATGCAGAAAATAAGCCATTTATGAACACCTTCTGTAAACACTGTTGTCTTCTCTAGACCAAACTCATTTAAATGGACTGGGGCAAAGAGGAAAACTGTTCTGTGGTTAAATAAATCTAAATTTGAAATTACAGTATTTTTGGAAATTACTGCTGCCGTTTTAGTACTAACAAGGAGTGGAACCATATAGCCTGTTACTAGCACACAGGTCAGAAACCTGCCTCTATGATAGTATGGGGGTGCATTAGGGCTTGCCCATCTGGGAAGCCACCATCAATGCAGAACACTACACACAGTGATCTCCCATTCAGCAAAAACTCTAGCAACTGGTCTAACAATTTTTTTTTAAATATTGTGTTGCCATAAAATTCCAAATTACTACAGTTTTTGTAAAAATATATATATAGAATTTTTTAGTTTCAACACTTTATTTATTCCATATATCCACTGTGGATAACATTTGGGCCTGTAAGATTTGCAAACAGTTGCATTTTATTTTTCCTCACATTTCACATGACATCCCATCATTTCTGGAATCGAGATGACATGTTGTGAATTATTTCATCTGCCTTTGATATACCCGATACATCTGTCTTCTTTAAACATTGCGTGTGCCAGCTATGGAATTTTTTTTATTTGCACAGTTTTAACAGACTTTGCTGTGACTTGTTTGTTTCAGCACCTGAGCAACATGGCAGAAGTGTAAACAACAACAAGAAAAATCAAGTCATTTGAACCCCTGCGAGGCAAAGTAATCAGTGTGTGACCTCAGTTAGCGCCGTCTCTCATTTCTCATCACAGACTGGAGGCCATGAGAGAAAGTCATCAACGACATGTTGCTTCTTTCTCCTCAAAGCAAATATTTTGGACGAACATTCTTAGAACACAATAGCAGGTGGACTTGGATTAGCTGATTTATCATTGGATAAGCTTTAACTTTGAATTAGCACCATTTTGCGACAATGGTTTTAAAAAATCATACGAAACCATGTGACGTAACACAAGTAACACAATAGACTGAAGGTGTCACAAGCTAAAGCCCTGAATTATTGATTCAAGAAAAGCAGTCTGATAGAAAATCAATGGTTCAATTCGCGTCCAATACAGAGTCGGCTGAAATCCAAGCTGTGGCAAAACATACCAGTCCATGAATACTCCTTAATGTATAGTCCATTAAAAATTTACACTCTGCTCTAAGAGTGGGTCAAGTATGTGCGCACGTGTGTTTGCGTGCAGAGATTGGTGTTTGAGTGGGGTGGGGGGTCACTGCATCCACTGTTTTGATGGTCTGACAACTCATCTGTTGGATGACTTGTAGACAGAGTTAGTGGAGCGGGGGCAGGGGGTGACCTCTGGTCAGCTTTATGAACCCCCTCACGGACTGTGATGAAGTCAGATTGTCTAATCCATGGAAAACAAAAGTGCTGTCAGTCAGGCTCACCAGGTCATCAACAACAGCTCTATCACCAGGCTGGGAATCTTATATGTCCACGTTCACTCATGAGATATTGACAGTGGGAAGACGTGTGCGCTCCTGCTGCTAATGGTCTCTAAGTGTTGGCCAGTGAAAATGTACTTTCTGTTCGGTTTGGTTGAATAGGATAGATGAGCAGCTCCATATGTCCGCTCCTTGTGTTTTGTTGAAAGTGCTTTTGACAACTGGTCTCCAAGTGTCAAATAACAATCAATGCCTGACCTTTAAAGCGGCTTCATATGGGACTCCATGAAACAAAATATTTTTAGATAGCATGAAGGAATGCATATCACATATCACCTCTAATGCCTGACTTTTAAACTAAAATCGTCTTAGATCAAACCCTGTAAGAAACGACATGCACAATCTCATCTCATTAGATTTGTTAGTGCTTGAAGTATGAGTTGGGAATGACTCACACCTACCATGACAAATATAGCTCAGTATCTCTAAAATTGCTTTTTGATTAATTATCCAGCTTGTTTTAAACATGCAGTTGTTCAGCCATTGCTTAAGGGGAAGTGAAGTCTGAGATTTTCATCATTATGATGATGCCCAGGGATTAGGTGTCTTGCTCAGAGACATCACGACATGTGGGAATGGATGGGAGTCAAACTGCAACTTTCTGGTCCCCAGTCGGTTGCCCTACCTCTACCCCATCTCGCCCCCCATAAACTAATTTTGACAAATTTTAGGCTGATTTCAAAACTTCCATTGTTTTTCAGCAAACCTCTTCAAGAGATCCTTTCATTTCTGTGATATTTGTCTCTAATAAAACAAAGTTCAGTCAGGTCATTCTGGTCGATTTCTTTTTTGTTGAGACGTTTCATCCTTCATGCAAAGAACTTCATAAGTCCGAGGAGCCACAACAAACTGAGTCCCACAAGCAGCGCACTCACAAAGTGGACCAACCAGTTCACTGGTGATAAAATGGTTTCTGGGGCCCGCCCTCTCCTCCGTCAACTCCTCTGAGGCAGCCATAGCCAAAGTGTTCAAAACGTCAAAGTTCATGCTCAGTAATCCAAGTAGAAAATCCAAAGTTCAGTCAGGTCATCTGGATGGTTTCTTTTTTTGTTGAGATGTTTCGGCCTTCATCCAAAGGGCTGCCTCAGAGAAGTCGACGGGGGAGAAGGCGAGCCTCAGCAACCATCTTATCACCAGCAAACTGGTTGGTCAAACTGGTTGTTCCACTATGTGGGCGTGCTGCTTGTGGGACTCAGTTTGTTGCGGCTCCTCGGACTGATCAAATCCTTTGGATGAAGGACGAAACGTCTCAACATCAACAACAAAATAAACATCCAGATGACCTGACTGAACTTTATTGGATTTTTTACCTGGATTATTGAGCATGAACTTTGACGTTTGGTTCTTACGTTAATCACGAGAAACAGACTGGTCCTGTGGCTAAAAGATTTACTTTTCTGAGTTGAGGCTTTTATCTAAAGTGAAATTGTTTTTATCCTTTTATGACTTAATGAATGTGTGAATTATGCTTTTTTTACCTTCCAACTGGATTATTGTAACTCTCTGTATGTTGGTGTCAGCAGATCAGCCTGTCATAAGTCCAGTTAGTTCAGAACGATGCAGCTTGTCTTTTATCAGAAACAAAAAGCGTGAACATATCTCCACATTGCTCACTTCTCTTCAATTGACTGTTTATTCAAACATTGATTTTAAAGTTTTATCAATGACCTAAGGCCCTGAATGGACAGGCTCCTCTCTATATGACCTGCTGAAGTCTTATGTCCCCTCCTTTGATCTAACAATCATTTGCTTTTAGCTATAAGGTTCAGGATGGTCCAGAGGTGATGTGGCCTTTTCAGCTGTAGCTCTTTAACTGTGGAACCAGCTGCCGCTTCATTTTAGACAGACATCAACTCTTGGTGTATTTGAATCTCATCTTAAAACATATTTTGTGCTCATTGGCTTTTAATATGTCATAGAAGTTTCAATGATTTTATTTTATGTCTCATCATATTTAAATAGTTTTTAATTTAGCCAGCAGTACTTAGTTTCAATGTGCTATATTATTAAATTTGATTTGATATGCAGTGGTGGCCATCTTGAATTCAGGTGGCTCAGATGACTACTTTTTACAAGTGTCATTTAAATCCATCCACGTTCATGGGATATTTTGCTAACACAACAAATACAACTGACTCAAAACATGAGGCATTATTTTAAAAGCAGACTTTGCACAGTCAGTTGTTCAGCGCACACGCTGTAGGTGCACCACGTTTAAGTTGAATATCTATAAACTTGGCTGCGTTCGAGTCGTTTGCGTTTTCGCTAAGGCCGGTTAGCTGAGGCAGCCATCTTGAATGGAGTTAACTCCAAAAAGTAATCCATTTTATCCAATTTGTAATTCCTACAAGTTTTAAAGTGCTGGTTTGTGAGATATTTTGCTAACAAACACACAGTGAGAAACACCGTGTTGCAATTTTGTCTTTGGCTGCAGGCAATGACAATCAAAGAAGCATTTATGCCAATTTTCTGAAATAATAAAATACTCATCAATCTCTCAACACTGTTAAACCTTATATTTTTTTATTCACCACAGACAGCTGTTACTGACAGTTTACTTACAGGCTGTAATTGTTACTCAGCTGATGATAAGCATCTCCTGTGAACTACAACAAGCGCCATGAACAAACTCGTCCTCAACTGTAATTTTAAGCCCGAACAAGACAAACAGATCATGGAGGAAAAACCAGTTCTCCCAGGTCTTCTTCTCCACCCTCCTTTTGGCAACTTGCCTTCCACTGTTCTCATTTTGTCCTTCCGCATCAGATGATGTCATCTGAGCAGCTTTTTTTTTTTTTTTAATTCTGGTGAATATTTAACCGAGGCAGGCAGCACGGACCAAACTGGAGGTAAAGGGGATGTAAAGAGATAGTGAAAGTAAGCTAGACTCGTGTTTGAACACATTCCACCAGTATGAGGTGACCCAGTGTTGACCGGCCCACGAGGAATCCCTTTGATAGCTCTCCTATCTGTCCAGCGATCAATACAGGACTGCACTGATAAAAGCACGTGGCTCACATCAAAGCACACGCCTGCCTCAATGAGGAGGATAAGTAATAAAATGTCAATTATTAATAGAGGGGAAGGGTCTCCTTTCAAGTGGGAGAGAGTGTAGATAATGAAAATCAAACAAAATCCAATGTTCTGTAATTCTTTCCTTTAGGCTTTTAAAACTTTTTTTTCAAGTTGCTTGGTGTGTTAGACAAAAAACAAAATAATGAACCGCACAAAGGCAGTGCTACTTTAAAGATAAGCCCATGAGTTTTGAAGATGCAACCTTAACCTTCATGCACCATCCTGCAGCTGTCGTGAGTCTGAACCTTCACCTCGGTATAACCTTGACATCTGTCTCACCAAAACCAAAAAAAAATCACAGATTCATATTTACCTGAACTTTTCACACCTCTCTGTGGCTCTCAGTCAATACTTTTCCCTCCAGGACTGGCTTTGTTCTTTCATGTTTTGAGTCGGATTGTCAGTACTTTTTGTTCTTTCAGTCAAGTTTATGTCGTTTGATGCTGCTCTTGTCAGACGCTATGATTTATTGAGCATGCCTCTGATGATCCAGAAGAAAAGCAAGGCCAGCACTGCACTTACGTCCTCTGTTGTTAAGACACTGTTTATGTTGGACTCCTCACTGTGACTGCAGTGTTAAATATTCATGGGAACCTCTACTTATGGATTAGCATACATTTTTTATGTTGGCATTCCCATATGGGAAAAACAAACTATCTTATAGCATAAAAGTATTTCAAATTTATATAGATATATACTGTATATGTTTTCCCCGTCTCACTTTGCTCCAAGGCACTTCCTGCTGTCTCTTCCCTTTTGTAGTGAACAAAACAAATATATTTACTAATGAACCTTGGTGAGTCGTCCCTTCCTGTGAAGTTCACATGAAAGCAGAATATTGATTTTCTCCCTGGTTCCACCTAAAGTTTTACATCTCTGCAGGAACAATCGGGGATCAGTAAAGGCTCACGCTGTTTGTTTTCATGTAGCTGATCAGAGAAAAAGTTTAGTTTTGCCTTTTCAGAAGATTTTCTTTGCATAATTAAATATATTTCTAGAGCAGAGTTTGTATTGATGCCTAGAGTGGACCATTTTCAATCAAATTTCTATTCATCTTTAGTAGAAACAAGAATGCCGTAATTAAAACACAAAAGTTAAAAAAACAGAATTTGACTAAACATTAAAGTAATTAAATGACCCAATGAAAATACTGTACTGGTAACTTGTAACTCACAATTTCATGTTCCAACATTTAAATTTCAACAATTTCCAGTGGGATCAATTAAGTTCTATCTTATCTCATCTCATTTCATCTCATCTCATCTTGTCTTGTCTTGTCTTGTCTTATCTCATCTCATCTTATCTCATCTGATCTTATCTTAACTCATATCATCTTATCTAATCTTATCTCATCTCATCTTATCTCATCTTATCTCATCTCATCTAATCTCATATCATCTTATCTCATCTTATCTTATCTCATCTTAGCTCATCTTATCTCATCTTAGCTCATCTTATCTCATCTTAGCTCATATCATCTTATCTCATATTATCTCATATTATCTCATCTTAGCTCATCTTATCTCATCTTAGCTCATCTTATCTCATGTCATGTCATCTTATCTTATCTCATCTCATCTCACCTCACGTTATCTTATCTTATCTCACCTCACCTCACCTCATCCCATCTCACCTCATCTCACCTCACCTCACCTTATCTCATCTCATCTCACCTCACCTCATCTCATCTCACCTCATCTCACCTCACCTCATCTCATCTCACCTCATCTCATCTCACCTCATCTCACCTCACCTCAACTCATCTCACCTCATCTCATCTTATCTTATCTTACCTTATCCAACACATTAGAGATGTAAAACTAAGGAGTGGTGGGGCCTTAACTCAACAGGGATTGCAAAGGTTTTTTATTTCTCACATTTTCACCACCCCCCCCAGATTACTGTGCTTCTTTTGACAAGCTAATGTGGTGACTCTGAATCCTCCAACACTCAGCAGGGAACGCCTGACCTCCTGCAGCTGAAAGACGGCCCAGGAGTGAAACAAAAGACCTTTCAGCTCCGAGCTGGAAGGCTTTCTCCAAAAAATGAAGCAGCATCAAGGAAAAACCGAATAACAATGGTTTGCATGTGCATGTGAATTTAGTCATCAGAGCTGGGAAATTTGAAATCAAATCAATGTTAGGCAAGAACAAACTTTAAAACCATGGAAGAAGACACACTTAGAAAGGAGGGTAATAAAATCTAATTTGCATGAACTGAACTAAATAGCTTTTGTTTTGTTGTACTGTACACCAAAGGAGGGAAATACTTTGTTCTATGTTTCAAGCTGTGCACAGACAAATAAACTTAAATTTTGGACAATTTTAAAAATACAAGATTTGATCCAGCTTGCCTCTGATGAAACGTGTACCCACCTCTGGCATTGTGACAGCTGGATACAGGCACCAGTGACCCCCGTGGCACCGAAAGAAGTGGGAAAAAATAATGGATGGATGGATAGTCATGTGCAGTCTTCAGTACTTGTACTGTATACTGTACTTTTTGCTGTATAAGTTGCACCTTTTTGCCTAAATTTACATGCCCTGTGATTTATACGGCGAAGCGACGTATTTACATTTTTTCTCGCCGTGTTTATAATCCAATTTTTGGCTGAGATCTGACGATTTCATTCATTTTGACAGAAAATTGAACACTACCATTTACAGCCACTTTTGGGGGCAGAGGTGGTGTAGAGGCAGGGCAGCCGACTTGGGACCCGAAAGTCCCAGGTTCAATCACCAGTCAGTGCACATCTCATGGTGCCTCTGAGCAGCACACTCTATCCCAAATTGCTCCCCGGGTGTCCACAATAGCTGCTCACTGCACCACACAGGGATGGATGGGTTAAACGCAGAGAGATAATTTCGCCATTGTATGGGAACATATGATAATACATATTATTATTATTATTATTAGAGGGCCCTCAACTAATATGGCAAGCCAAGTGTCTCATTAATAGGTAAAAGTGGCTATTAATGAGACACTTGGCTTGCCATAGCCGTCACCTTCATCTCGCCACGAAACTCCTGGAGCAAATGTCAAATCAGCTGCATTTCACCGCACCGCCCAGGTGAAAAGCAGCTGATTTGACCATTGAAGTGCATTTGTTAAGGAAAAGTTAAACTGAGACATCTTTTTGAGCAAACAAACAATTGTTTTTAGGTGCTTATCTTGTTAAATTTCGAAGAAATGCACAGCGAGTCGTCCCTCTGCAAGCTCCTGCTTCTGCTTTTGAAATGCAGCTGATTTGACCGTCAAAGTGCATTTATTAAAGAAAAGTTCAACTCTGACACACCTTTGCTATAATATCGAGCAAACAAATGATTGTTTTTAAGTGTTAATCTTGTTAAATTCTTGTTAAAGTCCTCCTGTGCACGCTCCCACAGCAGACAATTAATTTTTTGCACAACACTGGCCCACATTTCTGGGTTGTCAGTGTTGACGCATAATAGATGCAACTTAAATGGCAGTGTGACGAGTATGGCGGAAAGTACGGTACAAGTGATTTGGGGGAATTTACTGAAAAAGGAAATGAGGTATAGGTGAGTATGGGCAGGATTGGATGGTTAATGATTTGATATGAATCTTTGGTGGAGAAATGTTAACTTTGTTTGCATGGCTGGAGAAGATGGAGTCTGTGGTTCCTATGAAGGGTGGTTGCTTGATCAAGAAGGTTAGTGGTACTTCATGAAATGATACAGGCTGATGTTCGGTTCATGGGGGAAGAGATGGTAACAGGGAGTGGAGAAGACAGAGGACTTGAAATCACAAAGGTTAGTCTTTCCCATACAGAGATAAGGTCACAGGACTGTCACTACATAGCAGGTAGCTTAATGTTCCAGCATCGTAGGGCTGGCTCCCAGTACTCCAGGAGATCATTAGCCAAGATCAGGTGCAGGTGCGGAAGGATGGCTCTGTCTAATTGTTTGCAGGCTGTAGAGAAAGTGATTAGTACAGAAAATCTAGGAATCCTACACAGTGTTACATACACTTTTAAAGCTTTTTACAATATATGAGTGAATGGAGGAATAAAAGGGACACTTCTCACTTTACTACACTTATTTATTTACTTGTTTTGGACTCATTAAAGCAGGGCACCTGGTGGTCAATTTATTGGCCAACAACAACTTAAGTAATGTATTTGCCCTTTAATAATCAGAACTCAGTCACTGAAGTAGAATCTGTTAAATACAAAGAGTTCTATAACTTCTTCTTCTTCAACATCGTCCAGGATCAGGTGCAGGTGTGGAAGGCAGGTCTATACCATAACATGAATATTCATCCAAATGAAGAGACCCATCTTGTCTATGAATTTTTATTACAAAAATAATTCAACTAAAAATCATCAGCAATAATAACCAAACTGAACAAATGATGAAGGATAATGAAGGATAATAATTTGGAGAATAACTTGTTTGAAAAGTAGTAATATGATAATTAATAATCTAAATAATAATCAGTCAAAGATTAATTCTCTGTCATCTATGTCACAAGAAACTGAACAAGAATTATTTTGGCTTTTATAAATTTAGAAAAAGTTTAACTTTTTTTTTTATAAATATCTAATATAAATGGTTTATTTTGGACTTTGATTGAGATGTTATTTAATGTTGCATTTCAGTTACCCATCAAGTATGTTATTTTATCAACTGAAGGTATTGAAGCTCCATGATTTGATATATTTTATCAATTATGTACAGGGCTCATAATAATACATTACCTTTAAATAACCAATTTAATTTAATAATCCTAAGGGGATGGAAGTCTTTATGAAGCCTAAATTTCTAACTAATCTGAAGGAACGGTCTACCTCAATCCAAGGAATTAGATTATAGAATAATCTGGAGAGTGATGTTAAAAATGCCAGTTGGTTTGTTAAAAAAATATGAAATAGTTTAATGTGTATTGGTATGAATTGTTGCTCGAGAAGGAGTTATTTTGTTTTTGTTATTTGAAGATGGTTATTGTTTGAACAAAGTTGGGGGTAAAAAGGGGCAGATATAAGATTATTTTTCTTCTTTCTGCTGCCTTTCATTTTATTTGTGATTATATTTCTTATTGTATATTGAATTGTTTTTTTTATATAAATAAACATAAATAAATAAATAATGTGACCAGATCAAGTCATTTTTTTATCGCTGCAAGCCAGGAAATGATTCATCCAGCTGCATCATGTCAACAGGTTTCTGCTCCTACCGAGTCAGTTTGAGGGCTGGGTTCTGGTTTGCTGCTGGATCGGATCAGGAAACACCACGAGGAGAGGACTTAGCCAGGAACTGCCCAAGGTTGCTCAAGGTCACTGAATGACAGCAGAGGAGAAGGTGTGCCAGCCATCGACAACCTTCAGCCGACTCACACTTGAAGCCGAAAACGTGAGTCTCAGTGAGAAAAACAATGATTCATCCTCGGTAGTTATTTAAAACGTTTCCTTTGATTCTAACAAAAAGTGTAACTGAGCAAACGTGTTTATTTACTCAGGAATAAATGAAGATGATCATGAGATGAACACATCAGGATGAAAACAGATGAACTTTCCAGTGTCACACAAAGAAACTGTGAGTTCCATGAACTCTCAGATGTTTTAACTCCCCTCTAAAGAAAACAGATTCCAGCTCAAACACACAGGCGTCTCTCAAGGAAAAGTTGTTTCCTGACAAACAGAACAGATAAATATGTTAAACACATTATAATATTTCATGTGATTTCAATGTAATGACTGAAATTAATAATCAGCATCATTCATGTTCACACCTGTTTAATCAAATAAAACAAACTTCATTAATTCACCTGTTAATTGTTTTTCTTCTTAAAAGCACAGAAGATAAAGAGTAAACATGAGTCAGACTGTAGCTGACTCTGAGTACAAGGTCAGTGAATGTGGAAAACATCAGACGTTGTTCAAGTTTAAAGTAACTTTAAAGAAAACATTTCATGGTGAGTCTGGAAGACGACCCAAGAGTCACAGGTCATAGTTAGAAGAGCACATCATGCTACAACTTAAAAAAAAATAAAAAAATTAAATAAAACTAAACTTGTTTTTACAAGTGCACATTTTGTAGGGATTCTAGATCATATAGTTCTAGGTGCTTGCTTTCAGTTTCCTGAGTGGCAGGAGGGAGATGATTGCTCCCAGCTGACTTCCACTTCCATGATGAGACTCCAGTATTGAAGGCCCTGGGAAGCAATTGGACTCTGCTGGAACATTGATCCCGTGTCCAGCCTAGAATAGGTTCAGAACTTTATGCTTTGACAAACTTTTCTTCTCATACATCATCCTGGTTCTACCTTGTGTCTCCTTTTGCCTCTCTGCACCTGGAACCACTAATGTGAGTCTTCTCCATCTTCAAGCCTCGGTACAAAAGAACAACTCTATATTCAAGCCTGTTCTAGGTCCTGTCACCATCGACCAATACTCACCTATTATCTGGTTTCCTTGGTCTGCCTCGCCTGCCATACTCATCTGGATTCAACTAAAAGCTATACAACAAAATGTTCAAGACATAACGAGTCAACTCCTTGGACAACATCCCTGTTTCCATCATACTCACCCCATGTCTTTTCCTGCAGCTGATTCCCAAGTACCTGTACTTGCACATTGTAAATAAGTTACTTACCTTTATTACTTTGTAGTTGTTCTCTAGATTTAGTCAGACTCCTGGATAACAAATTTTGCTGGGCGATTAATGGTCTCAGAAATAATTGGGATAAACTATAAAATTGTTTGAAATTCGACTATAAATAGTAATTATTGTCAAATTTAAGAATAAACGTTTAATTTGTTTTGTGTGTAGTACCTTTTTTGACCACTGGATAGCAGTATAAGACTGTTTGAACTGAAGGATGGATAGTGAGGGATCGAGCAGCGTGTCTCTTTAAGAAAAATGGGAGGGAGGCCCCTTGACGTGACATGGGCTGTCTCTTTCCTTTTTTTCGGTTCTCAAAATGGTGGACACTCGCTGTAGTTTGAGCTTTTTAGCATAGCATTTTTTCACACAAATCTTTTAATAAAAAATCAGCAAACAAGTTCTCAGCTTCTTTTTGCAGAGAAAATCAATTTTTTACACGAAGGTTTGGGTTTTAACCGTGAATTTTGGAGCTTTGACAAGACAGAGGTTTTGTCCCTGAGGTTGGCCTGTTAGCTTAGCTCGTAGCTTAGCTTCTCAGCTTAGCTGCTTTTAACAATCAAAAAATACAATTTTGGATGGTTACAACAATTTTAAAGCAAAAAAAAAGAAAGGAAGGGGTCAGTGAAGAGCACCGGAGTTGAGCCTTTTGTCATCCGGTGTCTTCAGTAGAAAGAGAGAGACATGAAGAAACGATAAAGCCGATAAATGAAAATGAGGTTGATAATTTTCATTTATCATGCGATCAATTGATTTATTGTTTATTGCGACAGGCCCATCTGTGGCGTGTTGAATAATGCAAAATTAATTACTGGGGGTGCAGAGAACTGCCCTTTTAGGGGAGGGGAAGTCTGAGATTGTCATTGAATGTTCCCATACAGTGGAGAAATGAGTTCTCTGGATTAACACATCACACGTGAGATACACCCAGGTGGAGCAGTGGGCAGCTGCACCCGGGGAGCAATTAGGGCTTGATTGTCTTGCTCAGAGACACCTCAACATGTGGTAATGGCTGGGAGTCGAACCATAACTTTATGGCCCCAAGTCGGCTGCCCTACCCCATCTTGACCACCCCAAAACATTTATATCTTATATCTAATGTATCTAATGTCACGTTTATTGTTGCAGTACGCTCCAACATGCTATGCCCAAGTTCTGCATAAGTTACACCAATGTTGCACACAAGTTCTGCATAAGTCAAGCTGCTCGTAGGTTAGAAATGGTGTGTGTTTGTACACAACGGTCCAGCTGGTTTCCAACGTATGCCAACTTATGAGTAACTTACATGTGATGTGTGCACAACACAACTTCGACCTAACTTATGAGCAACGCGTCAGCATACACAGAAAGTTTTGTGCATGTGCTGCCCATTGTATATCAGCCTGCTGATAACTTATTTAAAACTTACTTAACTTATGGGACTTGCACTAGTGTATTTGGCCGTTTGTTTCCATTTCTGGCATACGCTGATGCCATACGTCACTGTGAGACTGAGCCTTTACTGTGGTAAAGAAGTCAAATGCTGCCACCATAAAACTGAGTGATTCTCTTGGAATATTCATGCCAAACTGGGCTGGGCCAGACCAGACCAGTCAGCTCTACCATGGTAATGCTGACAACACGAGACATTTCCCATGACCCTTCGATAACCTGAAGCAATTCCCCCAGATTTATTCAGCGGCAGAGACAAACTGCCCCCCAGGGAGACAAAAATTCAGTCCAACTTTAAATGTGTGGACATCAATCTTACAGCGATGCTGACTGTAATTTAACTGCCTTTTAAGGCTTCTAATAGATTTCTCATCTCAAGATCGTAAAGGTGCAACTTTTTTTTTTAACTGCATCAAAGAATTACGTTATTTAAATATAAATGAGTAATCACTGGCTTGAAAACAGATTCTTATTACAGAAATAACAGGCAACGTCTAAAGGTTTTTGTTAGACACAGCAGCATGCCGTACTAGCCTTATCAAAACTGAGCAGGAGACGTGTGCTCGTAAAAAACTTTCTCACAGAGCTGAAGACCTGACCTGACGGTTAGCTTGAAGCAAACACTGAAGGAAACAAATCGCTGTCAGATTTTATTCAGGGAGGGGGGTTATATTATACATTATCTCAGTGGAGCTCAGGCTCCTTAACTGTTAAAACGATATCGTCTTAGACACTTAAGTAACATTATTAGATAATAAAATGAATATTTTAGAACTCTTTCAAAAAGAAGGAGAGGTGTGCAATGCTCACCAAAGGTTTAGTGGTCAACTCAAGTAAGAAGGATGTGCACCCTTACATCCAGGTTTGGTGCTGGGAGACTGAGATTGTGAGAAAAGGACCTAATTGTTCCTGGTGCAGCATAAAAGGAGCATCTATCTGCTAGGCTCCAACGATGCAACACTCTTGTCACATTGCTTCATACTGACTCTGAAGTATGTGCTAAAGCATTCATGGTACAAGTGCAGCTCCTGAATGAGCCTAAAGCCTTTAAACGATGAAGGAGCTATGAACTCGCACCCTCTTAGTTGCTGCTCATCTCTTCTGCCTCATCATCGCTACATGAAACGCCAGGATCTCCAAAACTGTTCTCAGCTGAGGGTTTAGTCAAAGTTTTTATGTATTGTTACTATTTTTACAGATTACATTTAAACCTTACAACTAAATAAATATATAAATGTCTTGTTGAAGACACTGTCAGCTATGTTGGCCGATGAAAGCCAGAACATTACCTTCTTCTCTCTGATGACCAAGCTCCCCCTCCACATTTCTCTGTGATCGATGCAGAAGATCAGATCAGCTGGCTCAATCAGCCCTGCGCTCAGAGAGGATGCTGTTTTCTGCCACCTGCAAGATGATAAACATTTACTTATTGGCCTCGGCGCACATATTTTACATGAGTTATACATTTATGATCATTTGTAAACTAAGATGAGAAATGAGCACAGCTGACAGTTTGTCAATGAGCTGGATTTTGCATGAACAATATCCAACTTCTCATGTTTATACACGTTCAGCTCCCTCTAGTGGTGAACTTGGGTTATTACAAACAGTTGACCATTAAAACGAAGTTATAAAGGGCATCATACTAAAGCAGAATAAAGGTGCGTAAAGTTTCAGTGTCGTGAATGAGCCCGTTGAAAGTGTAAAAATATTAATCTGGCTCTTGGTTGGATTTTTTTTCCTTTATTTTTTTTTTGAAGAACAGTATTAAAGATAAAGCCTAATAAAAGTTTGATCACGTTCTTCTCACCCGGCAGTGTGCTGCGTGACTACAGTGATCTTTGCAGTATGCCAGCAGGACATGTGTTTAAGAGCCCCTAGTAGTGGCAGCAGGTCTTTAGCAGACGGGGACTGCTCAGCAGAAGCCAAAAACAGGACATCCAGCAAGGTTTTCCCTAAAAAAAAACCAAAAAATAAAAAAAACAAGACAATTCATTGAAAGGTTTTTCTTTGTTTGCTTGTACAGTTCCACAGTTTCTTCATAGGACTTTATGGCAGCTAACATTAAAGACTGAGATCTCGCTTACTTTGTAAAACATATGTGATCAACAATTCAAAAAGAGAACTGCTAAAAGAAATGTTCCAGTTATTCAGTTGAATAAAAAGAAGAGAAAAAAAGCAGCATCTGTGTACAGTAATTTTAACTCAAAAAAGTTTGTTTGGTTGGACTGTATTATTACAAAAGCAAAAAAATATTATTACTGGCAGTTTTTAGGTAAAACAAAAATGTGATTCCAGAGACATTGTGCTGTAAACATCAGTTTATTGTCTTATTAGGTCATTAAACTATTGATAGATAAAAGTGACAGGTGATCCAAATGCATCTTAACAAGTCACACGCAAATAATTGTTAAAGTCCAACGGTCACCATTATAGCCCTTATTTTTATACAATCAGGTTATGCAAGAGTAGTTGCAGAAATACCCGAGCACACGGCCGATGTCTACCCAAGGCTGCTGACGTCACGCCGGGAACAGGGCACGGGCAGGACTGTGTATTCCAAACAGATGCATTTGCTAATGAGGAGAATTTCAGTGGAGGAAGTTCAAGTGATTTAGAAAACATCTAAGATGACTTATCTACAAGCGATGAAAAAGAAAACAGAACTGTTCATCGTGGATTTGTTGCTCAGTCTTGTGTTGAACTTCCCATTAAATCCAAATCCCTGTATCATTACTGACTGTTGATCCTCCAAAGTGTTTGGAACACAGAACAACTCAGCAATGGTGCAATGACGTCTACCCATTTGACTTTGACAAATTTCATTCATTGCTCCTCAATTTCCTTGATTTTCAGGAAGAAATGGTAAAATGATAAATGGACTCAGTTCTTATTTATAGCACCTTTCTATCTAGTCAAGACACTCTAAGCGCTTTACAATAAAATCTGCGCCCTCATTTACCTTCACACACACATTCATGCAGCACTCTAATAGATCTATACAAAGCTAATCTGAATCTGTAGACACTAATCAGTGATGTTACGCACATCAGAGGCAATGAGGGGTTAAGTGTCTTGCCCACAGACACTTCAACAGGTGACTGCTGGTGGATTCGAACCCCCAACTCTCCCATTGGAGGATGACAGCTCTAACCACTTAGCCACAGCTGCCCCAGATGGGTGCTAACTCCCCCTTTGGCTCAGCTGTACAACAATTTCCTGCAGGATTAATAAAACTCTATCGTATGTTCTTATTCCCACAGAACTGTCTCTCATGATCGGACCCCGACGTGACGTCACACCCCACGTATGGAAGTGAAGGGCTGTTTCCAAGGCTGCGCCTGAAACAGACTGACATCTCACAAAAACGGTTTTTAAAACCGGTTTGCATTACTTTTCGACGTTTGTCACAGAACGTATGTATTTGTCATGTCTGTCATTTTTTTCTGCATGTAAAATATGAAATGGTGGGTGTTGGACTTTCAACACCACAAAGGAAAAAATATGATTTGATATTTCAAGAAAAGGCAGTATTTTTAAATAGTAAAAGCCATATTAAGACAGAAGTAACATTTTGATGAATATGACTAATATTATAACAAGGTGAAAGACTAAATGCTTTCTGTGGTTTGATCAGTTGTACCTGGAGGGGGCAGCTTGTCTGACAGCAGATAAAGTCCTTCTGCAGCCTCGTCCAACAGCCTGTTGGACAAAGTTTATGACATGTAAAATCTTCAATATTGCTTACATTTTAACTTGTTGACACTCCTTTTTTATTGTTACATATCAAATACCATCAATAACTAGAATTACTTTGTACAACCATACAGAAAATTAAATAAATCATTAATTTATTATAAAATAATGCCTTCTGGCACTAAATCAGCATTAACAAATGTAAAAAATTTAAACTATCAGCACTCACTCTGTCAGTGACAGGGCGTCCTCATTTTGGTTCAGCGTCTCCTGTTCTTGAAGTGAAGTCAGACACTCCTCGACTGCAGTCGGCCTCTCCTCCTCTGAGTCGGTCTTCTGCTGGTTTGTCCCCAGTTCTTCCCAGTCTGAGCTGCAAAACTACACAGAAAGTGGCTGATATATAAATAATATGAAACTTTTTTTTATTTAACTACAGACTAATTGTTTGAATGGAGAATAAGGCTTTGTTTTTATAAATCCAATATCAAAAAAATATTTTTCTGAAAAGTTGAAATTTAAATAACAATCATGTTTTATTGTTAACATGGTGGCACGGTGGTTCAGTTGATAGAGCTGTTGCCTCTCAGCGAGAAGGCTGCTGGACCAAATCCCGGCTTGGGGGGAGGGGGTCTTTCTGTGTGGAGTTTGCATGTTCTCTCTGTGCATGTGTTGGTTTTCTCCAGGTTCTCCAGTTTCCGCCCACAGGCCAAAAACATGCATGTTAGACTGATTGATAACTGAATTGTCCCTACATGTAGGTGTGTGAGAGAGAGAGAATGGTTGTCTTGTTTGTCTCTATGTGTCCCTGTGATGGACTGGAGACATGTCCAGGGTGTCCCCAACCTCTCACACAGTGACTGCTGGGTATGGGCACAAGTGACCCCATGACCCGAAAAGGAAGAAGCGGGTAAAGATAATGGATTGATTGGTTATAGTTAACACATTATATGAGGCATAGTAGCTCCTTGGGGAACAACAAACACACAAAACATAGTACGAGAAGAAAAGTACAGTAATTAAAAAACAAGTTAACAGTTGAACTGGTTTGTTCAGTGTTGTATTTCTGGTAAACTTAATTTGGTGAACCATGTTTAACCAGTTAACCAGAAAATTAAAATCTATGTTATGGTAAAACATTTTGCTGTTAAATTATATTTGAAAAGTATTTCACAAAGTTTTCCTTAACGTTCAGACGTTCTCACCTGTGCTGATCCTTGACAAGCCTGAACAGCAAAGCACCACCTTGGAGGTGTCGGCGTGCCACACAGAGAGCCAGCTGGGGAACAAACACAACAGAGGACAGCAGAGGACAACAGAGGTCAACAGAGGACAGCAGAGGTGAGGGCAAGTTCAAGTGTAGGGACTGTTGTAGAAGAATGTCAACACCTGAGGGGCAGTGTACCTGGAAATGAAGAAACACCTTTTACTGTTTCCTGAGCCAAGTTGTCCACAAGCTTGTTGTAGATGTTTTTAACTGGTTCTACACCTGCAAACAATGACACAGTGCTGACAGGTTTAACTATTATTGGAAAGATATGTATACTGAAAAAGGCTATTTTATAAATATTAGATTTCATACAGTTAAAAACTCTTACTTTTAATCATCACGTTGTTTAAGCAAACCCATTTTAACACGTCCAACACTGAATGATGCACCTAGCTATAATAATGTGTGGTGTTTGTAGTGTATGTCTGTATATTTACGACTGCTGTCTCCAGATCTTTTCAGGCTTCACACACACACAGTTAAACTTTGCTATTTGTGAACCAAAACATTTGACTTTTGCTGTCAAGTTGCTAAATGTTGTGAACTTTAGAAACATGGTGGTAGCTACTAACCCTGTATCAAAACGAAACATACTACAAAAACAGCCTTCACGACGTGGTTATAAAAGTGAACGTAATACAACAAAAGACTTTATTTTATTTTTTAAGAACAGCGATAAATAAACGTTACCATGCACTAGCTAACGACGAAGTATTTTTTTATCAAAACTAAAAATGTACCCAATAAAAAAACGGGTTACATTAAAACTTACATTTAAAATCATGTGTGGAATGATCGGCAGCTTGGCAAAATGATATAACCAAGACATAACGATCCATTCTGTCTTTTTTGTTGCGATAGCAGACTTTCCCGCAATGTTAAATTTCCCACCAGTTCTTCTTCTTCGGTCCAAAGTGACGTCATTAAGCAAACAGCTGCTCCACTGCCACCCCATGGATGAACCTGGTATTAACGGTGTTCTGTCAGGTTTTTTGTTTTATTTTATTTTTTTAATATGAAACATACAACAAAGGAGACCAACACAGAACAAATTATAAACACAAATACAGCAATCAAGAGTATTACAGAACATAAAACAGTATTTTACAAAATCAAAATTAAATCGGTGCCCGAGAGTTGCAGTTCTTCAAGGGCAGTTATAAATTGAATGGCTTTAGCATTTGAGCTTCATTTTAAAGATTCTATATAAATATTTATAGAAGATAATAAAATCTGGAAGTTAGGCTTTTGTTGTAAATATTTGGAGGTGTGAATATATTTACCATCTGTCAGGTTAGTCTCATTGAGCCTGGAGGACCCATTTACAAAAGAGATCTGTTTTTTAACAAAGAATGATAACAGTAGACAATCTTAAAATAAAGCATGAAAACCAACGCAGACACATTCCTGTTTTTAGTATTTTATATTGCTTTATAATGTAGCTTTTTATAAAAAAACATCATTTTCTTCCATTTATTTTTTCAATTTATATGCCTTCTTCTAAGATTGTCCACTGCTGTCATCATTCTTTGTTAAAAACAGGTCTCTTCGCCAGGCTCAATGAAACTAACCTGTATAAATGAAGGCTGAATTGAATAAAAAAAAAAAGACAAAATAATGTTGAAAAAATAATAAACAGCTACATTATAAATCGATATAAGATACTAAAAACAGGAATGTGTTTGCGTTGGTTTTTTACCTTGAACTTAGCAGTTGTTTGAAGCCACTTGGAGAGGTCAAAGTCGAGAGCTTCAGATCTTTTTGCAAGATATTCCAGGAAACAGGAGCAGAGTAGAAGGCCCTTTTGCCTAGTTCAATCTGCACTGAGGGAACATTGCATGTAATAATATCCTGAGAGTGCACGCTGTAGCTGCACTCACGCAGTGACATGTAATAAGTGCTATGTGTTGTCATCATTGTATGTTCCTATACAATGGCAAAATTGGTTATCTGCATCTAACCCATCACACCTGGGATACACCCATGTGGAGCAGTGGGCAGCTATGTAAGCGCCCAAGTAGCAATTAGGGATTAGGTGTCTTGCTCAGAGAGAATGACTGGGGATTGAATCTGGGACTTTCAGATCCTGAGTCGGCTGCCCTACCTCTACCCCGTCTAGGCCTCAAAGGAGATGTATGAAGGTAACAGACCAAGAAGTGTTTTAAAGATGAAAATTACCAGTGGAAGAATATGTGTGAAGTTCATAAAGACCAGTTAACCAGTGAATACAGGGTGCAATTTGTGGTTATGGTAGTTACAACCAGTTATGAATCTTAGCGCACTGTGATAGACAGCATCCAACATCTGCAGGGTGCTTGCAGGAGCGTGCATGTAAATAATGTCACCATAGTCAATGGAGGGAAGAAAAGGTAGCAGTTACAAATAATTTCCAGGCGTTCAGAGTTAGACAAGATCTATTTCTGAACAGGAAACCCAGTTTTACTTTCAGTTTCTTTACCAAGTTTTCAACGTGGGGCTTAAAAGAGAGATGCAAATTAACCAAAATACAACTACTGTACAGTGGAGTTGACTGTGGAGGGTGGAGTTCCACCCTCCACAGGTTCACAGATAAATGACTTGCTGGGGTGTGGATTTGTCACACAGTTGGTATGGGACCACCAGTCACAATACTCACACTAGATCTGTGAAAGTAAACACAATCATATTTTGGCCATATTTTTAGTGCCTTGTGTGTTTAAAGTGTCTTTTTCTTTCTTTCTTTTTTGTTAATCAGAAAAAGGATGTGTTTGTAACCATATCCTTTATACATATTCAAATGAAGTATGATTTACGTTGGTCCTCGTTGAGACATGGATTAGTACTCATGTTATGTAATGCATAATCATCACTGGAGATTATAAAAAGCATATGTACAACACAGCCAGAGGTTTTGGGGGCTTTTTCCTTTTGGACTTGGATAGCAGGTAACTCTGTCTGACCCCCCTTGCTGGGTTATTTTGGCCCAGGGACAATGGGTTTAGAGCACCAGCATTTCTCTTAAATTTCTTTTTGTCTTTTTATTTTGGGGATTTTTAGAAGCTGTAGAAACAGAAGTAGTAATAGTTGATATTGTTGTGGTTGAAGATCCTTGTACCGGTATTTTCAATTCAATTCAGTTTATATAGCACCAAGTCACAACAGAAGTCGTCTCAGGGCACTGAACAGTGGGTGGTTTGGATGAAGCTATTATTTTTGACATTTCAGAGAGCTCAACAGAACAAAAACAGTCCAAACATAGATCAGGTGTTGGTGATATTTTTAAAGTTGTCTCATCTGACAGAACCAGAGGCAATACTAGGCATGTTGGTTTGAATTTGTTCCCTAATTGAAATAATTTTATTTATAAAGAATCTCATAAAGTCATCACTGCTTATAGTTGTAGGGATACGTGAATCAACAGAGATGTAATTTGTCATTAGAGTAGCGATGGCACTGAAAAAGAACCTCGGGTTATTTTTATTCTCATCAATTACAGATGAATAATATAAAGTTCTATCTTTACGGAGCACATTTTGTACGTTAGCAGGCTATCTCGCCAAGATAAAATTCCTCAACATTAGTGGAGCGCCATTTTCTTTCCATCTTTCTAGATGTGTGTTTTTAAAGTACATAATTCAGAACTGAACCAATGAGCTAATCTCTGATTGATTACTTTATTTTTCAGCAGAGCAGCTTTATTGAGTGAAGTTTGCAAAGAAGTTGTAAAATGATCAGCCAGATGATCTAAGTCGCTGCTCTCTGATTTATTACTCTTATAATGGACTGATATAGCTGCATTACCCTTGTAGTGGAATTTTTTTTCTTCATTGTTGTTGTTATACATGCACTGAATGTGATTTTGATTGAATTATGATGAATAGTGGATATTGATAAAAGGGGTATGGAGCTAACAAGCATCTTTCAGTACAATAATTACTTTATTTGAATGTACCTTGTATCAAACATGCTACAAACTCACAAATCTCGGACAACAGTTAAAAAAATGAATGACTGAAAAAAAATCTTGACGTAAAGTCACAAGAATGACATGCAAACATCCCTTACATCTTTATTGTTTCTGGCTCAATGGTTTTAAAATTTGATAATTCCTAATTGATCTCTATTGTTTGTTCTTAGATGTAAACAATATAGTGGTGTGCATTTTCTCCCTGGGTGAGGACCGTCAGAGCCTCCAAGCCGCTTGCCTCCTCCATCACCATCACCTGGTTTCCATCCACAGCCCCCTCCACATTCACCACCAACAGCTGATCGCTACAGTCACCAACCTCCTGCTCTTCAGCCATCTGTAACGTTAATCATGCATCAACATTAATTTTAATCATCCTTTAGCAACAAAGTGATGCAATACTGTTTACCTGTTGTACTACAGCCAAAGTGCTGGGAGACATGGCAACCAAGGAAGCGACTTCACTGTGAGTCTCTGAGCTGAGTTTAGTCGTCTGCTGGATATTTACTAGAGAAACATGACACACAATTGCTGTAACAGTTTAAAGTCTGCAGTAAAATAGGATCATTAAATAAGTGTCATATTGTTGCTAAGGTTACCATTGTCCACCATGGCAGCTACAGGTGTATTGGTGAGCTGCTCTTCAATCTCCACAGACTCACAGTGAGCCTCTGTTTCTTCAACTACCTGCACAGATGTTCAAACAAAACTAAATTGTTCATTTATTTCTGTTTGTATCTGAAACATTTAGTGCTTTTAATATTTTTGTGTAAAGAATCCCGAGACATTTGTTGCATCAATGTATGACCTTTGACTGATAAAATATAACAATGGACGGTCAAAGCTGTGATTTGTTTCCTGCGTGTTCGTAAGTTATTTACCTCCCATTTGGCTTCCAACACTTTCAGATTGTGTTTGTTCTTCAGGTGACGGTTTAACTCCCACTTTGTTCCATAAACAAAATCGCACTCTGGACACTTTAGGGCACCTGAATACAGGGATACAAAAGCTATGTTAGGCTTGGCAGAGCACAAGTTGTTTTTTTATGTAAGCCCCCCACGTATCGGAGCTAAAAAGTGTGGAGATAGATGGGGCTGTGTTCTTAGACTTACAGAAAGTGTTCGAACCAGATAACTGTGGCATTTCTTTTTGATAAACAA
This sequence comes from Simpsonichthys santanae, assembly GCA_031762415.1. Classification (NCBI taxonomy): domain Eukaryota; kingdom Metazoa; phylum Chordata; class Actinopteri; order Cyprinodontiformes; family Rivulidae; genus Simpsonichthys; species Simpsonichthys santanae. The sequence continues at coordinate 22,176,029 of JARVLU010001073.1, read as the reverse complement.
TTTAATTCAATTCAGTTTATTTATACAGCACCAAGTCACAACAGAAGTCATCTCAGGGCACTGAACAGAAACATTTACATGCATAAGAAAGCCAGTTAGTAAAGTGATCTATCTAAGGAAGCCAGCAGATTGTGTTGAATCTTCACTTTGTTGCAGTCTCTCATCCTGAGCAAGCACAAAGGCAACAGTGGAAAGGAAAAGTTCCCTTTAATTAGGAAGAAACCTCCAGCGGAACCATGCTCAGGACAAGTGAACATCTGTTTTACCAGACTGGGTTTGAGAGGAACAGGAAAAGACATTGAACCCCTCATTGCCTCCGATGTGTCCTATCAGTGTATGAATGTGATAAAGCTCTGATTAGTCTATGTATAAGTGCTGTATGAATGGGTAAATGAGGGCACAGATTGTAATGTAAAGAGCTTTGAGTGTCTTGATAAGATAGAAAGGTGCTTTATAAATGCAGTTCATTTACCATTTCAACTTTTCTTTAGTTCTGTCAAATCTAACATTTCAGCTTTTAAATTTGAAATTTACCAATCTGATTTATACACATCAAATTGTGCCAAACATGGCTCTGAACTGGGCCCAGTTGTTTTTAGTGTGCATTGCATGATAATGATCTACCTTTGGTGTGTGCTCAGAGTGATATTTTAACATATGTAGACAGCACAGTGTTTTTTTTTTAACTCTGTAAAACCACAGAAGAGGTTGTAAGTTAACAAACGTTACAGAAAAGATTACGTTATCTCAGGAGATATAGATCATGGATGAATGTGCCAAAAACAGCCGGCAAATCCAATTGTGAAAGAATCATATTTTCTCTTGACATTCCATAAGTTCTGCCCTGTAACCATATTCTGCACTACTGCAGGAAAATGTTCCTTTAGAGCAGGGGTGTGCAATCCATTGATCACGATCTACCGGTCAATCGCAAAGGTATTATGAGTAGATCACATGGCATTAAAAAAATAGACGTCAGTCTATCATCCATCCTCACTATGAAATTTGTGATTTGACTGACATAAAGGGCAGCCAGTCTGAGGCCCCGTTTACACGACAACCGCCCTCATTCTCTCTGAAACTGAAGTTTTCTGAATCCAGTTCTGATGCGGGAACCCCCCACCACCCCTGCTCCGCAAGCGCGAAGTCACCCATGTGTACTACAGGCAGCTGCAGTCCAAAGTTTTTCTGCAATAACAACAATTACAATAAATGACAGAGGGCAGAGTGTTTTTGACCTATCCCCCTTTTTCAGCATGTAGGAGCAAAACTAATAAAACCCAGTTCCAAAGAGGGGTTAGTGTAATCACCAGTTTGGACGTAACGGTCATGCAGACATTGCATGTGTTATGAATGAAGCTGTGCCTCACATGAGGGTTGCCAGATAAATTTAAAATGTCTTATTTACCCCCTCCTTTTCTGTGTGCATGTTCAACAACACACCTCATCTTAGAATATCTTTACTCAGCACAAATGACAATTTAAGTCAAAATACTATCATTTTAAAGCAACAGTACCGTAGTTCATCATTTCTTATCTGGCAGCCCAACTGACATGGAAACTACAGCATTTTCATGTAAACCTGTTACATTTTTTTTGTTGTTGTTGTTGTTGTTGTTTTATTACTCCCAATAAACATAAAAAAACACTAATGTTTCCAGAAGTTGTTCCCATGTAAACAGGCCTTATACAAGTAGTAGATAGATCACTTAGACTTGGTCATTTTAAAAGTATCTCGCATGCTGAAAAAGTGTGGGCACCCCTGCTTTAGCGAGATTGATTGATGAGGCCGTGGCCGTAAGGAGAGAGGAGAGTCAGGACCTTGCTGTTCCAGCGTTTCAGAGTTGGGCAGTCCAGGCGCCGCGTTCTCATACGTCTCATCTGGGTGCTTCATTTTGTAGTGTCGCTTCAGCGCACCAGCGATATTACAGGAGTAGTGGCAGTGAGCACAATGAAACGGCTGCAGACACACACAAGGAGAGTAGTGCAAAAATAACTGCAAACCACGAGAAATTTTCAGACTATTCTTCCTGTTTAGGTAGTAACATGTTCAGGCTGCTGTTTAATCTACTGTATTATTTTACATTATTAGTGTTTAACATAGATCTTTGATCCTTATAGTGTATACTGTTTCTTTTTGTACTTTATACTTTTTTTTTTGGCTATTTTTGGGTGTAACTGGGACCTTGGATACACAATTTCATTCCACCTCATGTACCACATGTAATGCGAATGACATTAAATTCACCTTGAACCTTGAACAAAATGGGAAATGTAATAAGAGACAGCTCCAGCTTCAGTATAAATCAGATAAAATTACAGAATTAAATAAATTAAATGAGGTAAAGTTTATCACCTTACATACATACAAGCCATGTTTATGCACGTGTGCATTCCTACCTTAAATTTTGCATGTTGCTCCATATGTCTGAGCAATGATGGTTTAAACACCGATGTGAAGTGACACTCAGAGCACTGGAACTTCTTACCTGGATGAAAACAAAACGATTGCCCTTCTATTTATGATTGCTAACTTCCTGCCCTTCCATGACCAGCGCATATTGAACCATACTCTGCGTACCTTCATCTGTGTGGCTCAGCCTGTGGCTTTTCAGGGTGAGTTTTGATTTGAACTTTTTACCGCACAAATCGCAGAGATGATGACTCTCCGTGTTGTGTCGGTTCATGTGAGTCTTCAGGTTGCTCCTATTGCGACATGAGTAGCTGCACACGCCACAGACGTATGGCTTTAAACCTACAGGTCGTAACACATACAGAAAGATAGAACTGATGACCTGCAACTTTACTAACACAAGTATGAAACCAAATGTGTGTGAATACAATACAGTGATCCCTCGCCTATCACAAGGGTTATGTTCCAGAGAACCCTGCAATGGGAAAATTCCATAAACTAGCTACTGTATATGTATTAATATATATTTCAGGCTTTATAAACCCTTCCCACACTCCAACAAACTTTTTCCACTTGCTCATAAACGTTGCATTTGCTTAACACTTTAGTGATGAAGGTGATGAGATGAATGTACAGTATTGCATATCATGAGTATGGGATTGGGGGGGTGGGGTTTACGGGCTGTTCAGTCCCTTTACAAGCGGTGCGAGAGTTTGGTTTGCATTGCCGGTAGTAATCTGGACCCCTTCATGGTGGGAGCTGGACTTTGCCAGGGTGCTCGTTGTCACCGATTCTGTTTATAACTTTTATGGACAGAATTTCTCGGTGCAGCCAGGGGGCGGAGAGAGTCCGGTTCAGTGGCCTCAGGATTCCATCTCTGCTCTTTGCAGATGATGTGGTCCTGTTGGCGTCATCGTGTCGTGATCTTCAGCTCTCACTGGAGCAGTTCACAGCCGAGTGTGAAGCGGCTGGGACGTGAATCAGCACCTCCAAATCTGAGGCCATGGTCCTCAGTTGGAAAAAGGTGGATCGCTCTCTTCGGGTCGAGGGTGAGGTTCTGCCACAAGTGGAGGAGTTCAAGTATCTCAGGGTGTCGTTCACGACTGAGGGAAGAATGGAGCATGAGATTGGCAGACAGACTAGTGCAGTGTCTGCAGTATTGTGGACTCTGTACTGGTCCGTTGTGGTGAAGAGGGAGCTGAGCTGTAAGGCAAAGCTCTCTGTTTACCTGTCGGTCTATGTTCCTACTCTCACCTATGGTCATGAACTCTGGGTAGTGAACAAAATAATGAGATCATAAGTTTCCTCCACAGGGTAGCTGGACTCTCCCTTAGGGATATGGTGAGAAGTTCAGTTATCTGGGAGAGACTCGGAGTAGAACTGCTGCTCCTCCACATCGAGAGGAGCCAGTTGAGGTGGTTCAGGTATCTGGTCAGGATGCCCCCTGGATGCTTCCCTAAGGAGGTGCTTCAGACATGTCCAACTGGAAGGAGACCCCAGGGAAGACCCAGGACACGCTGGAGAGACTATGTCTCTCAGTTGGCCTGGGAACACCTTGGAATCCTCCCAGATGAGCTGGAAGAGGAGGCCGTGGAAAGAGATGTCTGGGCCTCCCTGCTCAAGCTGCTGCCCCCGTGACCCGACTTTGGAACAAGCAGTAAATGATGGATGGATGGATGGATGGATGGATGGCATGTTAGTATTAGTTTTGCTTTTTGTGCTTCTTGCAGCTTCATCTTTCAAATCTTTAGCTATTGATGTTGTAATGTGATGGTGGTGCGTAGGAGAGCTAGCTTAGCATTAGCAACACGTGCTCCGACGTAGCTTGGAAAAGAGTGAAAGAACGTTGATTCGCACTGGTACTTTATTACATTACTAGTTAGAAAACCATACAATGCCAGGTCTCCACGGCGCTAAGTCTAATATTCATACATGTATAGTCCGTATATCCTTCACCACTCGTTACTGAGGTGGAGCAGGGCAGCTAATGTGTACACACGGTCCAGCTCCCACACACTGATGACTTTTTTACCATTTCAAGATGTTCGGCTATCACTGATTGATTCAGCTTTTTGAGACCTTGAACCGGTCTTGTTAAATCAGAGTTTAAGTTTGTTAAAGTTTTGATATTTCTCTCCCGCCCTGCTGCATTTCCAAAGTGACAGAATGCTGGCTGTAGCTGGGAGAGATTTCTAAATGTCCAACTGATGCGACAAAAAAGCTCAACCTAATGCGTCACAATGCAACAGCCAAAAACATATCATGAAAAAATGCTAAAAACCTTAAGCAGAAAAAGGCTCAAAATGCCTCAATATGCAACATATATCCCCCAAAAGACCTAAACCTAATGCAACATTATGCAAAAATGCATTGCAAAAAAAAAAAAAAAAAAAAAAATATGCAAAATCCACCACGAAACAATACAAAAACCTAAACCAAAAACATAAAATAATGCAAAAACCAAACACAAGTCAAGGCTCAAAATATTTTACACCACTGTATTTAAATGTTTCGTTTTCCCAAATATATCTTCCACTTTTTTTTTTTTTTTTCCATTTTTTGTACTAAAAGTAGCTTTTATTAGTTTGTCAATCCAGCCTGGACAGACCTTCCAAAGAAGAATTTGCCATTTTAAATCAACTTTAATCTCATAACATACTGTATTGTGCAATAAAATCAATGGTCATGTAGAAAACATTGCAGTTTTTCAATATAAGCTTACAATCACTACAAAATAAGTCACCGTTTCCATTCATAGCTCGCCTACGATTGTGTGATAAAATACAGGTCATCTTGCCTGCATGCCGTACTGATATGAACCGGGCCCTCTGAGAGGTTAAATCAACATTGACTCACATAACCAGAATCCGAGCTAATCATTAACGTTGGCTTTCCGTATGAAACTGCTGTTCTTCACTGTTGTAAGCACTTAACCTCTCTGCCCCTTGTTTCAAATTCTGTTTAAAAAATGTTCTTCCAAAATATCACCAGCACTTTGTGTTACAGAACTGCTTTTTGTTTTGTTTTCAGCTGCTTCTCAAACATGAATCTAATTTTCATTGTGTCGTGTCTTGTTTCTCAGCCGCTGTTTAATTTAATTACATTTAATTTCTGAAACAAGTCTTATCTTACCACCCACTACATCATTCCACAGTAGCTGTCATAGACACAAAGGGGTCAGTGTTAAAACAGTCAGAAATGCTGCCTTCACTTGGTGTTGGAACAAAGAACACCGTGCAGTAAGCTTTGTCAGAGTGGAACAACTTGAATCAGAAACATCTCAGTTGTGTTAGCTGTTTAAAATAAAAACATCAGGGAGTCAAATAGAGCTGTTTTTCTACAACAGAATCAAATATGACAAAATATTTGCCCAGTCGCTCTTGTTTATGTCATGTCTACTAGAAAATACTGTACATTTAATCTAAAATTATTTGACTCCTAATCACATTAAAGCCGGAATACAGAAACTACTTCTGCTCCAAAATTCAGTGTGAACGTTGAGTGCTGAAATTTGCAAATAAATAAATACAATTTGTCTTCAAAGCTAAAATAAATAAATAAATAAATAAATAAATAAATAAATAAAAGAACACTGATTAAAACCCAATAGAAATAAAATAAAAAACTAGAATAGTTAAAAGATGCAAAGTGCTGGCTGAAAGCGTACAGTAACAAAAGACTAGCTAAAATCTAAAAGTAGCAAAATAGTAGCTGGAAGTGTAAACTAATGAAAGGCTTAGAAGAACAAAATGCAGCTAAACTAACTAAAAGCAGCTAAATGAAGTAGCCAAAACATAGCTTAACAAGGAAAAAATGTAGCTAAAAGTAGCAAAGGGGTAACTAAAGGAAAAAAGGAGCAGATTTGTTACTAAAATTAGCAAAAGGCTAACTAAAAGCAACAAAGGGACAACAAAAAGATAAAAGTAGCAAAACTGTCACTAAAAACTACAAGTTGCAGTAAAACTGTTAGCCATCTAAAAGCTTAGAACTGTTGCTAATTCTAAAAGTTGTAGAAGAATAGCAAAAGGCTTTGCTAAAAGCTGAAGGAAGAGAACAACAGCAAAAAGCTAAATGTAGCCTAAAAAAGACAGAGCAAGTATGCTGCAGCAAATGTTAAAGATAATGTATTTAAAGCAATTTCTTTCTGTTGAAAAAAAAGTAAATACTGTATTTTCCGCCATATAAGTCGCATCAGTCTAAAAATGTCTAATAATGTGGATAAAAACATAAATATGTCACTTTGCCGTATAAGTCGCATCTAGTATGCGTCACCACTAACTATCTGGAAATGTAGGCCGGAGTTGTACCAAAAATAGATTGGCTGCCAAATGGCGGCCGCGGGAGCGTGCACGGGTGGACTTTAACAAGCATTTAACAAAATTAACACTTCAAAACAATTGTTTGTTTGCTCTAAATTATAGCGAAGGTGTGTCTCAGTTTAACCTTAATAAATGCACTTTAATGGCCAAATCAGCTAATTTCAAAAGCCGATTTGCAGCTGCAGGAGCACGCGGAGGGAGAACTCGCTGTGGATTTCTTTGAAATTTAACAAGATTAACACAGAAAAAACATTATTTGTTTGCTCGACATTATAGCGAAGGTGTGTCCCAGTTGAAATTTTCCTTAATAAATGCACTTTAATGGTCAAATCAGTTGCATTTCACCTGGGCGGCGCAGTGAAATGCAGCTGATTTGACATTTGCTCCACGAGTTCCAGAGCGAGACGAAGGTGGCTTAGTATGGCAAGCCAAATGTCTCATTAATAGGCACTATACCCATTAATGAGACACTTGGCTTGCCATATTAGTCAAGCTCCCTCTAGTGGCTGAAAATGGTAGTGTTTTATATTTTCCATGTCGGAATGAATGAAATCATCAGCTCGCAGCCAAAAAATTAAAAAAATAAAAAAATAAAAATAATTAAAAAAAATAAGTCGCAGGGCATGTAAATTTATGCAAAAAGGTGTGACTCATTCAGCAAAAAATACTGTAAATGTAAATAATTTAAATAGTATGAAAGCTTAAAAAATTACAAAAACAAAAGTCATGCCACTCATCTCTTGAATGAGCTGGACGTTTTATGGCTAAAAAAGCTCAAAGTATGCAAAAGTTAGATTTAGGAAAAATACACGCATGGAAACAAAAATAGTTGAACTGTTACACGATTTATTTCTGTAATAATAATTTTTTACACATCTACAGACTTCAGCTCCAATATTTAAAAACATATTATATTTGTTAATTAGCAAAAGGGGTAATTTTGATTGTAAAAACCTATTTAAACACTTTCAATTAAAAACATAAAGGTTTGTTCTGTTGTTATGGACTTATGAAGAAGGAGTGAAGTTTCCGACACGTCACTGAACGCCTCACCGGTGTCCAAGGCGTGGCGCTGCACCTGTCCAACCTGTTCGGGGGGAGAGATCCATGACTCCGGAGGAATTTCTCCCCCTCCAGCTCTTTTGTCTGGCGGAGTGTTCGTGAGGAAGAGGAGGGGAGACAGCCGCAGAGATGTCGGAACCAGCCGCTGATCCCGCCGCCACCTCCTTCCCAGCGCCGACCATTTCTTTACCTCTGGGTCTGGACGTGCTGAGGACGTACTCTGGAGCCCTGGTCTGTGTGGAGATAGTAAGTGTCGTTCCTGCCGAAGGTCTCGGTGTTTCAGAGCCTCTGTTGTTGTCTGAACTTGAACTCGGTGTTGATGTAGCAGTGGTGCACACAGAACCAGTATGGAGGGACGAGTGCAGGTGAGTTCGGCTTGACTCGGACCTGCAGATCAGATCAGTGCCCTACAGGTGACCTCTGGAAGGTAGACCTGCTGCTGGTACTTTTCCACATTTTCACCCTACAACCACAACTCAGGCAGTTTACCGGAAGGTGGTCCTGTGATCAGACGGTTGCCGGTTCAACCCCCCAGATCCACATCAAAATGTGGGTGGGAAAGGTGAAATACCCTGATGCATGCTCAATAATCCAGGTAAAAAAAATAAAAAAGCTAAGTCTGGTCCTCTGGACATTCAAAAAACAAAACAAAGCAAAAAAAAAAAAAAAAAATTGTAGAAACGTTTCGTCTTTCGTCCGAAAGACTTCCTCAGTCTGAGATGCTGTATTCAGCTC
>JARVLU010001073.1:22135529-22151828 GCA_031762415.1 Simpsonichthys santanae | reverse complement strand
TTGGTTTTTTTTTTTTTTTTTTTTTTTTTTTTTTTTTTTTTTTTTTTTTTTTTTTTTTTTGAGGAGTGGTGGTGAAGAGGTTAGAGAAGATGGACCTGTAATCGGAAAGTCACAGGCTCAACTCCCGGTACTGTCAACATAAAAATGTGGGTGGAAAAGGTGAAATAACCACACCTGCCTCCACCCTTATTTACCCCACTCTAGGCCCTTGAGCAAGGCCCTTAACCTCCACCATCTGCTCCCAAAAACAGGTCTCTCTTGAAAATGAGTTCCCGTGACCCAATGAGACTACCTGTATAAATAAAGGGTAAATGAAAAATAAGACTATTTGCATTGTTAGTATAGATAGATGTTGATATATGGATTCAAATGTTTGGTTTCTGTCAGATATTCAAAACTATGACCTTATAAATTCAGAATTTCAACAAAACTATTAAAAAGAGGGTAAATTTATTTTTTCTTCAACTTTGTAAAAAAAAAAAGTGTCTGTTCTTAGATTAGATATTAATGATCTAATAAAAACCATACCTAAAGTATTGTTTTTATGTAGCAAGTGTGTCATTGTCATTTGTCAATGATAATTGTGCCATTCAATGTGGTACTTACTGTCTTATGAGTTGAATAGCGTCTTCATACCTCATCCCACTTTCTATAAGGGCCAAAGCAACCAGCACAGGAGCCCTGTGGGTATTTTTACACAGACATATAGATTTGTGCATTAAAAAATGTTATTTAAGATAGTTGTGTAAATATTTATATTACTATTATCATTTAGCTGGTTGCATATTTTGAATAGATTATCCCTACATTGATTTAACTACTATAATCTATGGAAATTTGTTTTTACTCATTTTTGTTTTCCCATTAAATAACTCGTACCTTCCAAGACCAGAAACACAATGAACGGCCACACAACTTCCAGGATCCTCCTGAAACTTCTTCTTTAGCAAACTCAGCCAATCATCAACCAGTTTATTTGGTGGTGGAGCTCCATCGTCAAAGGGCCAGTCCTATAAAATTAGATTGAAACCTTTGTATTTTTCATAACAGAGTTACTGTATATATCAGTGAAAGCGATGCATGATTGTGTACTTACCAATACGTTAATACCGTCTTTCTCAAGTGGTGTTTTGTCGTAGGTGCAGTCACAAACTCGCACCACTGTTGTGACACCATATTGTTTTAAGACCTGAAAGGAGCAAAGCAGACCAAAGGTTTACATACATAAACAGAGGATGAGCTGATCCTTTTTTTTTTTTTTTTTATGTCTGTATGTCTATTTCTTTTCTTTTTTTTGTGTGTGTGTGTGTGTATAACTCTTTGGATGCACAATTAGAAGTGAGGTACCTCTAAGAAGGAGTTGAGCGTACTGTCTGTGGGGTTGTGCGTGATCAGGAATCTCATGTTCTTGTGGCACAGTTCCACGGGAGCTGGACGATTCATGGTGGCTAGTTTATTATATCCCTCTGCAGGATGACCTCTGACCTTTGGAACAGAGTAGGAGCACGTTATTCCACAGTTCACGGTTAAAATGTGAGATATCTTGTTCACATAGCGTGTTGACAATACTTGGAGATCTGAGGAGTTTCTGAAACACTTAAAATCCTACCTGTAAAGTGGATATCCATTAAGGGTAAATACTCTATCATTTCAAAATTTGACCAAACGGGATGCGATGTTTAGAAAATAATAATAATAATAATACTTTATTTATAAAGCCCTTTAAAACAACCATAGCTGCAACAAAGTGCTGTACACAAAGAATTAAACATTTCAGGAAACGTGTTTGTTAGCCTGTTCTAAACTTCAATGTGGAGCAAAAAAATAGCTTAGATTACTTAGGTTAGCAAAGTACTGTATATAGACTGAAAGGGACAGTAAATAAAATAAAAAAAAGTAATTCCTATTAAACCACAACTTTTCTTCTTCATGTATCTGTTTGAGCACAGAAAAAAAAAAATCTGAAACAATAAAATTGTGTGTATGAGCTTAAATATTTGCTCTCAATCGAGGTCTTTGATCTAAGCCAGGGGTCTGCAAGCATGTGGCTCTTCAGTCCCTAAACTGTGGCTCTGACCAAAACATACAGGAAATATAATTGTTCTGGTTTTTAAATGGTTAGTTTTGGCTGTTATCTTTTTAGACAATTTTATGCAAATATTTGAATGACACTTCTAAGGGCGCCTGTGGCTGAGTGGTTAGAGCAGTCGTCCTCCAATGCAAGATTGGGGGTTTGATCCCACCAGCAGTCACATGCCAAAGTGTCCTTGGGTAAGACACTGAACCCCTCATTGCCTCCGATGTGTGTCCCATTGGTGTATGAATGTGATAAAGCACTGATTAATCTTTGTATAGATCTAGCAGAGTGATGTATGAATGGATAAATGAGGGCACAGATTGTAGTGTAAAGTACTTTGAGTATCTTGATCAGATAGAAAGGCGCTATATAAATGCAGTGCATTTACTAATATTTTTTTTTTTTTTGCTTTATCACTTCAAAGTGGGATACTTAATTGCTACTCACATAAAAGGTGGGCCTGCAGAGTTCAGTGATTTCATTTTCATCTAAAGGTCGAAATTAGACGTTTTTACTTCTTTACATCAGTTATTTTTTTATCCCAAAATGTAAACATATGAATAAATGTTGAAATTCATTATTGATTCTTAGTTTTAAAATGTCACCCCTAAAGGCCCCTCCAACTAACTCAAAGTGGCCCATGGGCCGCCAGTTGATTATCACAGTTGTAGCAGGTTTCGTGGCTCGGGGCAGAAATGGCTCTTTGAGCAATAAGTTGCAGACCACACTAGTTAATGAGTCAGTAAAAATAAATAAATATATAAATCACATAATCAATTTGGTAGCAATTAAACATGTACCTCTGGGACAACTACATTGTTTGTATTAAAAGTTGTTGGCTTGATCAGTTCAGTGTGTGTGTACAGAATGTACTCTGACATTTGACAACACATGCCAAAGTGAAACCTGATCTGCTCACACACACACACACACACACACGCACGCACGCACGCACACACACATTTGTTAAAGCATTAAAAACTGCATCACGTGTTAGTGAGTTGGTTTGTAATTCATTTCATTATTATAGTTATACGTTTACTGCTTTAACAAGTTAAAATCCCTGTTTAAAAATTAATTGTTGGATACAGAGTTTTAGGATAACCAATATTATGACTCTTTACAACTGATCTGACCAAAGTGTCAGAAAAAGGGGGAGAAAAATAATCAATTACCGGGTAATTGATAATCACACTGTTTAAATACATATATGTAGAAATGGAATAGTTAACTTTTGATATTACAGAATTAGAATTTGTGCCCAGTAAAATTACAGTTTTAGTCTTTTTTTATGTTTGAAAGTTTTAAACATATCTTATTATGTATTTGAATGTTTTGTCCACAAGCAAATAGTTATCTTGGTGAGAAAAATGGAAATCCACCCCCCCACCCCACAACCACCACCAAAAAAAAAAAAAAATTATAATAATCACAAATAAAAATCCTTAAACTAGTAGGAAATACGCTTGTGTATCAGAAATCAGAATATTTTATTTTGTCATTCCACTTTACAGCACAGTAAAATTTAAATGTTTGCTGGTGGCACCACGGTGGCACAGAGTGAGCTAGTCGCCCTGGTTCAAATCCCAGCCGGGGACCTTTCTGGGTGGAAAGGCTGATTGGTAACTCTTAATGTGTATTAGTGTATTAGTACTTAGTGTATTTTTAGTTGGTGTTCTTAGTTCACATCTTAGATCCTAGTAATGTTTTATTTTGCATTTTATTGTTGGATGTAACTGGGACCCTGTGTACATAATTTCGTTTCATCACATGTACCACATGTGGTGCAAATGACAATAAAGATTCTCTGACTCTCTGACTAAAATTGTCCCTGGGTGTGAGTGAGAGAGTGAGTAGTTGTTTGTTTTGTTTGTCTCTATGTGTCCCTGTGATGGACTGGAGACCTGTCCAGGGTGTCCCCCACCTCTCTCACCATGATGGCTGGACATGGGCACCAATGACCCAAACAACCCAAAAAGGAAGAAGCAGGTAAAAGATAATGGATGGATGGATGTTTGTTTACCTGTGTGGACAGGATTTATGGCGCTCTAGAGCAGGGGTGCCCAAAGTGGGGCCCGCGGGCCAAACTTGGCCCACCAAGCCATTTGATTTAGCCCGCCAAGCTGTCCTCATTACTTTATTAAAATTCCCTTTGAAGATTCAATGTGTTTACACTCAGTCATTCCAAGTTTAACAGTAGATAGAAAGTTGGCACAGTGACAAGTGTAATGACACAACACAGCTGGAGTGACTAATTTGTGCATTAATTTTTTTTAAATTTTATCATTTATATTTTAATTTGACAGACTTCATTCTGTCTCTTGGTAGTTTCTTGCTGCTGAATAACAATTCCTTTGACAAAGCTGAGCACCATGGAGGTGCCCCTGAATTTTAACTCAGCATCTCTGAAAAACTAAGAAACCATCATTAGGATTTTGTAAAGAAACAGTTCTCAAATCTTAGATTCAGCAAAATATTGAATAAATGTTGAATAAAAATGGAAGTAAAATCTATGATTTTCTTTTGCACGAGTCCTGCCACCTGTCAATCCATCCAGTAGGCACGTCAGCAACTGACCAGTCAGCAAACTCAATTTGTCCTGAAGTGAACGTCCCTTACCTGCAGAGCTGCAGCTTTGCAGTCAGAGATTTCAGTAATAACAGAGTTTACATGTTTTGTTTAATGTAAATCTACTGTAATGAACCTTTGTAAAATACACTAAAATGTAAGAAATGGCATCTACTTTATTCAAAATTCTCTGTGGGGGGACCTCTGGACCCCCCACCACCACCAGCGCAGCCTGTTCTCTAATGTTCTTTATACATAATGAAAGGATTAATATCTGTATAATAAATAAATGGACTTTACTTGAATAATTATTTGCATGTCATGTATTATATTATTGCATTTGGCCCACAGCCCTCTGATAGATTTTAAATGTGGTCCTTTAAGAGAACAGGTTTGGGCAGCCCTGCTCTAGAGACATGATCATGTTGCAGTCACTTTATCTATTATCACTTTGCACCGCAGACACCAAAGCAACACCAGAGCCATTTGGCAGTTTTTTTCTTTCCTCATCTGTCTGATTGTACCGTCACAGTCACTGTTCAGCCTTCACTGGGTGCTGGTTGGTTTAAAAGTGAGAGGAAATTGTAAAATATATCAACAATACCAACAACAGCAACAAAAACATATTATTGTTTTGAGAGAATCTTCAACCAAATGATCTTTTTCTGCATCTTCTTCTTTACATCTTGCACTCAGTACATGCTCCACACCTTGTTTCATGTCCTGGGTGTATTTTAGCTGCAGCAGTTCAGTGCCAGATGCAGTCCTGCCACAGTTAGTGGTATGGTGTGTTGTAAATGAGGCCAAAGATTCATCAGATGTGATGACTTTCTGTTTTAGTCATATTAAATCAGAATCTATGTTACATAGTATTGATCTGGGTGATGTCAGAGAGATTAAAAAAAAATCAAACATAGGAGGATCCATAACATTTATGTGAACAAAGAAAATCGCAGATGTGCAGGAGTTTTGCAGAAACAAGCTCAAACTTCCCAAATACAGTATAAAATTATGACACGGTTGACCTAAACCCTATGATCTTACAGTGAAATTACAAATATTGCCTTTTTTTTTTTTGTTCTGTTCCTGGATCTCAGAGTCCTGGCTGTATCAGTATTACTTTGCTACGATTTGTTTACTTGTGCTGTACAACACCATGTTTTTTCACTTACCACACCTTCGAACACCAAGTAATTTGCTTGGACCAAACTTTACTTTACATACCAGAGCACATTAGTTAGGAAGTTTGTTGGTGCTGTGTGTTGGTGTCTCCTCACCTTTAGCTCCAGCTGTAGCAGTTAGCAGCTTCAGTTTATATTCGACCTCCAGATGAATCTTCCTCTTTTTTTTTCTCCAACTATTCAGTATATTTTCTCAGTTTTTGAGTCTGCGCTGTCCAGATGTCTATCCCATATGCTGACACTATTCTATAGTCCAGAAGGCTATATACACTCTTGTCAGCTTTATCTCTGTGATTGTCACTGATCCAGTGTTTTTGTTTGATTCTCTCGTTTACGCTCTATTTTTCTTCTCGTTGCAGATAGCGTTTTGTGTCAGGGTTCCACTTGTGGCCCCCATGAGCTGGTGGATTCATAAGGCAAAGGGTAGAGATCTCTCAAGGTTCATGGCACCAGGACAGCATGACACAGCATCATCCCAGACCTGGTCTAAAGGTGTTGAGCGTGGCAGTAGGCCCCACTCTGCCGCACAGACTCCATCAACCAGCAATTCTAGAGTGCAACACACACACAGACAAAGAAAAAGAATTACTCATGTGATTTACACAAAATTGGCAACAAAATTCTTAAAAACTGTATACAGTACATGTAAAAGACCTTGTTTACTTTGAACATAGAACTATAAAGCATGAGTTTCTTCATGAAAATGATGAAATAACTCACTTCTGCTCTTGGTGAAACTTTTTTCACCGTGAACCATAAGGGACTAATTTCAGCTTCTGCCTGTGATCCCTCCGTTTGTGTTCCTGCCGGTGAAGTCGGGTTTTAACTCATGACTCTGTCTTTTCTTCAGGAGATTAACTATCTTTTGAAGCCTTCAGGTTCTCCAAGCGATGTTGCCCCTCCGCAACTTTTTAAAGGGGTTTGCCCCACTACAACGAGGCGCACATGTTCCTTCCCGCTCCCTGTTCTCCTCCTGCTTCTTTTGCTCTCTGTCTGTGTAGCGGAGCAGCTTCTATTTTTACACATCTTCCGAAATGAAAACTACTGTTTTGGATCTGTCCTGCTAGACTTTCAACATAAGTTACAATTTTTTTTTTTTCTTCAACAAAGCGACAGGATACTGTAGAACCCTCATCTGCTCGAACGAGACACATGCAGCTGGATAAATCTCTGGGGGTGGTAGTTTCTACATCTGCTATCTATCGAGGACGCTAAAATTGCATATACCGGTAATTGGATTTATGATAACAGGTTTCCTGTTTTTGGAATAGTCTGGATCCTGGTTTATCAACGTACAAAGAAGACGGTCGCAGCTAAATTGGACCTCGACAAGCTGCTGTCTATGTGAAGGTTGGTTAGTGCTTTGAGGACTCAAAATCAGCTGATTTACGAGCAAAACCGTAAGTTGGAAGTGATTTGAATCACAGGCCACTTGCGGCTTTGGGACTCGTCAGCATGAAAAACGACTTAGGAGAGGCTCGTAAGCACGGACCAGCTGAATGCACTCTAATCTGGCATTTTGGACCTTGGAAGTTATCAGTACAGACTCAAAGGCTGATGGAAAAATATCTGCCTGAATAAATCAACAGTTGTTTTATGAATTGGTCTCCTGGCTGGCCTTGAAACAAGCCGACATCAAATTCGCCTGGGAAATGTGTAAACTAAGGAAAAGCTTTGTCTATCGAAAACCTCTCCCCACCCCCATCTTCTGTGGAGGCTTATCAGAACTGTGCCAGCTGACCATCATCTTATCAGGACAATGGACTATCTGGTAAATTCTTCATGGACCGCATCGTCGTAAATGCATATGTAACGTGTTCATAAATGTGCTTTAGCTGGCAGAGGTTTTTTTATGTCTTAAATCATGTCCTGTAAGGACATGGTGTGAAGAGATCTTTTTTGTAATGACACTACCCCTCTCCTATTGGCTTTGTCCCTTTTTCTATCTAAAAAATGCATTTTGAAAAGAACAAGAGGCCACGCTTTATAACAGCAGCTTCGTGCACTCCATCCATCTTTCGGATGACTGTACGGACAATCTCGTTGTATCTCGGTGCAATGATAATAAAGCTGATTCTGATTCTGATTTAAGACACTTTGCTCTTGAACTTATCAGCAGTAGTTTGTCTTCTGGTCTGGTCCTTGTTCATTTCACACATGTGCAACCTCACATTTGAAAAAAACTGGACTTGATACCCCATCTTTTGCTAATTTTAGGCCTTTTTCTAAACTTCCTTTTATCTCCTAAGCCCTCAAGAAGATGCACAGTCAGTTTATTCTCTTGTTTGAGGAACATGTCACTCTCAAGGTTTTCCAATCCAGTTTTAAAACTCTCCACTGCACTGAATCAGCTCTTTTAACAGTTTTTAATTGTTTAGCTACTGACTCTGGAAATTGTGTCTTCCTTGCACTTTCAGCCACTTTCAACACTGTAGTTTATGACATTCTGCTCACTCATTTGGAGCAGTGGGCGGGAATTGGAGGTATTGCTTTGAAATGGTTAAGAAAAAAGTTTTTCATTCCACTGTTACGTTAATGACAGTCAGATTTATGTTGTATCTCTTTAAAAATTCAGATGCATACTCCAAAAATCTATTTCTTAGTGTCTTGAGGACATAATTGCCAAGATGGTGCTTAACTTTTTGAATTTTAATGAATCCAAAACTGAAGTGATGGTTTTTGGAGGTGCTACTGGTCCCTCCCTTGTAGATTTATGTTCCTTGTCCCAGTACAGCAAATTGACTGGGAGTAATTTGGGGGCTGAACTGGATCTTGAGCTTTACCTAGACAGCCTGATCAGGTTAGTTGATAAAATAAGATTTTATCATTTGAGGAAGCTAGCCAAAATAAGCCAATCCTTCCAAAAACACACAGTGTCAATACTGAGACAGTAATCTATGCATTCCTGGATTACTGAAATTTGATTTGATGTGTTTTACTGTTTTTATTATCTGGTTTTAGTTTACATGTTTCGGTACTTTGGTCGGCTGCAGTGTTTTAAATTGCTTTATCAATAAAGTTGGATTGGATAAGGACCTGTAGACCCTGGTACATCCAACTCTGTGATAATTTATGACACCCTAAACAATAAACACATATTATTCATGTGGATTATACGACGCCTAAACATGATTGTCCTTAAACATATGAGTTGAAGAAAAATTAAAGCTGAATTTAAACATTTTTTGTGAGTAATAAGTGCAATCTTATCCTGCATGTCATTAAAAATGGGTTCACTTTTTGCTTTTTTTGCCTTTACTACTGTGTTTAAAAAGAAAGAAAGAAAAAAAAAAAAGAAAAATGAAATGAAATGGGAATAAGGAGCAAAGACAAACCTTAAATTTATTTGATATTTTCACAAATTGTAAACTATTTTCTTGCTTCGTAATTACCTGAACGGTAACCAATATGTTAAATATGTATGTTTTTAGAGTCTGTTTTGATCCGTGGTCACTTCTAATACCAAATGCACAGACTGTCACATTTGCACCACCAGAACCCTGTGGTCCAAAAATAGTCTGTTGTTTACAATCTATTATTAGTAGTTTATCTTTTGTCAGGAGGAACAGAGGAAGTCAGGGCAGGAATATTTTATTTTAAGCTGAGTCAATTAAAAACTGTAGAAAAAAAAAAGCATTTAGTTGGCATTTTTAGAAATGAGATCACTAACTCATCACAACTATAGTGAAGTCACTTTAGGCTGTTGAACACATTTCAAGCAGAGTGGCTTCACATTTACAAAGTGCACTGAGAACACAAGATCTTGGCTGTACAGGTAATTTAATGTTTTTTTATTTTAAAAAAAAAGTGATCATTTGGTGGATTAAAATTTATTGACGTAATCACAAAAACTCCAGATTGAACGAGACGTTAATCTCAACAACAATAACCTACAACAGTAGTAGCCACAAATAGGACAAATCCTGCAGCAGCCAGTTTAGCTCAGTCTTTCAGAGTGAATCACTCTGAAAACTAAGCCATGTCGATTACCTAACTTTCACTTCTTACTGTGTCCAAGCGTCTCCCTTACCTCTCGGCTGATGGACAGGGAAATCCACAAAAACTCCCAACTGTCAGTGACACCAAAGTCCTGCAGCAGCAACAGCTACACAAAAAGTTTGAATGCAGACACGCAACCAGCTGACTGCCTGTTATAGTAAACCTCCAAATACCTACAGCTGTATTTATAGCTCTATCTATACCGCCGGCCGATTATACAGATCATCAGATTTTTGTGGGCAACAGCTCTTATTATTTCTCTTCACTCCAGCAATTCCAGAAAATTTCTTAGACTATTAATCTCTGAAAGCCCCTTTTCAAGTTTTAGAGCTTCTTCTAAACGGGTAGCAACAAGATGAAGAGTTTCTCCTTACCACTTTGCTCTTCAGTGTCTTCCCAAAGCACAGAAAGAATGTCAAGTTTTCTGGCTCTTTGCCTTCAAATTTCTTTCAGTCTTTTTCTGCAACAAGTGGCTGTGAGTCCAGCTGCAGATAGTAAAAGTTTTTCCTGCGGCAATCTGTAGTCCTACCTCCACTAAAACACAAAGAAACAGTGTGCCTGCTGGGAGATTCCCTCTGCTGAGGATCTGCTGTGAGCTGGTCTAATCAGGCTGAGCGCCCATCTGACCCTGACAGTCCTGTCACCACCAGAATGCTCCAGACTTAATGCTCTTAGAAAGAGAGACGAACAGCTTCATAACTCTTTCTACTGCTCTTCTTCTGCTCTCCACCCTTCAGTAAATATATATATACATGTATACTGTATATATATATATATACTGTATATGTATATACTGTATATACTGTATATACACACACTATACAAATATACATTACATATTTACAATGGTTTTAACGTTCATGTTTGTCGCCAACTGCTAAAGGCAAAAAGGCTAAATCAGGGGTCTGCAACCTGCGGCTCTGGAGCCACATGTGGCTCTATCGTCTCTCTGGAGCAGCTCTTTCAAGCTTTGACCAAAACTGACATCAAACTGAATTTTTTTAGGATGTTACACCCGCAACAAAAAATGAATAGTTTTAGCTGTTTTCCTGCCATTTCCTTTGCAAATGTGTGGAAAGTAATTATTATTTTATGTATTTTTTAATTTATAGATTTGTTCATTTTAAAATACAATACAAAACAATCCCATAAACGATAACATACAAAATATAAAAATGAAAGAAAGAAGAAAAGATATTATTATATCTGCCCCTTTTTTCAAACAATTAGTTCAAACGAAAATAATCTTCAAGTAACAGAACAAAATTATTAACTCATTCACAGAGTAAATTATGCTCACTTTAACTTTGTGCTTTATTTCTTCTAAGTAGAAAACTCAATTTCTCCTCATAAAAAATCACATATGCTTGCACAATTCAATATTTTAGTTTTTTAAAAAAGTGGCAAAAACAATATTTTTTTCTTTACAACAATCCAGTCTTCTGTGAGCAACCTGTCCAGGGTGTCCCCCGCCTCTTTTCACACAGTGACTGGTGATATAGGCACCAGTGTCCCCCGCAACCCAAAAAAGGAAGAAGCAGGTAAAGAGGATGGATGGATGGATGGATGGATGGATGCATGGATGGATAGATGGATGGAAGGAATCCAGTCTTTTCTTTTCTCAAAATATAAAAATGTCAATAAATGTTAACAATCATTAAATGTTTTTTTTTTTTTAGTTTTATAATTCCACACCTACTGGCCAGAAAGGCTCCCTTTAATAAACTTAAAGTGGCCCATGGGCCACCAGTTGATAATGACAATTATAGCAGGTTTTGCGGCTCTGCACACTTTGATTAATTTTAAGACGTTCAGAAATTAATCACTAGACTTGTCTTCAACTGATTACTTTTGGAGTAAATCCCATTCAAAGTGGCCGGAACAGCAAAGGAGTCTTAGCAAGCACAAAACGACCATATCTCTGTCCATTTTTACAGACAATGGGACAAAAATTGGTGAGGTTGTAGCTATGACTGTTCCCCAGCTTATATCCTGAGCACCAAGTGGTTGTGCAAGACGTGTGCTTAAATCTTTACCTTTAACTACAGTATTTTCATTGGACTTTGTTGGAAAAACACTTTATGAACCACTAAACAAATATAAATACAACGTTAGGAAAATATGAAAGATACTTTAAGCTGTAACAAATCATGTGAGATGTGATATTGCACAAGACTGGAAATTATTATTTTTAGTGTTTGACCAATGCAACTTTATATGATCACAGTCTAAAACACAAACATGAAAGGTGGAAGTCAATATGCATTCCTTCAAGGAACGCTTGACCTTTGATCCCCTCAGAATTTGTTGCAGCAGGCATCGGATGCACCCTGTTTTGTTTTCCCTCTCGTTCCCCTCCGTGAATCTAAAAATAGATGGTCCTCTGAGCGACCAAACAGGCAGCTCAAGGGAACTCGTTGAGTCTCACTTAATGAAAATAACTTAATAAGTTTTGCGTCTTGACAGATGAGAAGAGTGTGCGTTAAATTCACAGCTGAAGTTCTCTCTAAAGTCCTGCACGCCACACTGTACGTGTGTTCAACACATCTGTAGATGTGCAAGTAGTACACAGAGTCGCATGATATTTATAACATGCAAATATCAATTTCTGCTCTCGCCTCTGTCAGTCACTTTGAAAAGAGATCGTTAACTCACAACCCCCACAAATAAATAAATAAACAAATACTGATAGATAAATAAACAAACAAATAAATACGGTTAAATAAACCAAAAAATAAATAAATGCTGTAAATAAATACAGGTAAATAAACAAAACAAACAAAAAAAATACAGTTAAAGAAACAGATAAATAAATAAATAAATAAATAAATAAATACTGGTAAATAAATAAATAAATAAATAATAAATACAGATAAATAAATAAATACAGCTAAATAAACATAAAAAAACAAATAAATAAAGAAATACGATAGATAATTAAATAAACACAGGCAAACAAACAAATAAATAAATGCATTTAAAAACACAAATAAATAAACTAATAAATAAATAAATGGTGTAAATATATAAATAAATACAGGTTAATAAACAAAAAATAAATACTGTACAGGTAAATAAACATATAAACAAACAAACACATAAATAAATAAATGCCAGTAAATAAATAAATAAATAAAGTTGCAAAAATAGCTGAAATGGATAAATAAGAGTTAATCACAACAACATATCAAATCACCTGTCGTCATGAAAGCCAGGTGATCACAGAAATGAGTCTGTGTCTGTGTTTGCAAAATATCTCAAGCACCCGTAAATGTATTTGAATTAAACTAAAAATAAACTCCACATAGATTGATTAAATTTTAAAGTTAGTCAATTGAATGCAACTACCACAGATAACTGTACTCTGTCAGTTTTACAAAAGGATAGTACCAGTAGCTAAAAGACATCAACACACTTTTAACACTAACTGTGTAGGTTTTTCATTTAATAACTTTAGCGTACAAAGAGGTGGGCAGTATACATTCCTTCAAGTTGTCATTACATCGTGGGCAAAAAACAGAATCCCAGCTACTGAACTTTACAAGATGTGCATGAGACAGTAGTAGGTTTATTTACAGGGAGTAGGAAATGCCAGAGTTTGGAGAAACTGCAAAGGATAGCAAGAGGAGACTTCATGAAGAGAGAGAGTTTATTATCCAGATGAGGAGATCTGATAAAGTCAGTTTAGAAAGAAAGTGAAAGTGGAGGCCTATTGTGATGTGTGTTCCCATACAATGACAAAAAATTGTGCTCTGCACAAACCCATCAAAATCCATCATACAAGTGGTGCAGTGGGCAGCTATGTAAGAATCTGTTGGACAGTTAGGGAACAGGTGTCTTGCTCAAGGACACCACTACATGTGGGCGTGGTGGGGAGTTGAGCCAACCTGCAACTTTACGGTACCAATTTGGCTGCCACTGCACCACAGCTGCCTCAAAGGAGACAGGCAGCCAAAACCACAGAACACTGACAAGTTACTGTCACTGGTTCAAGATTTTTATTTGTGTTTACTCTGAACTCAAACTGAGACATGATGATGACAAGTCATTTGGCACTTGGTTGTTGTCCCACTTCATTTTCATTCGACAGTTTATGAAGTGTTTTTAGTTTATTTATTTTATTTTTATTTTAAACAACAAGGTTTATTTCAGCTAAAGTATAATAAAACAATTCCAAAGTCCGTGCAGCAGTTTTTCTGATGAACATCAGTGAAATTTTCCTTTACTCTCTACAAATGGGTTTTGGAAGGTCCTAGATATTATCAGTTTAGCAGGTATTTTAAATGTAAATTAAGAAGTGAAAGTTATGTGATGTTAATTAAAGATTTCAGGTTTAACTCCCTGCTCCTGCCCTTTATCTGATGAATCTATAAATGTCTGCCACATCACCAGCGCCATGGCATGAATACGTCACCTCTTTAAAAGACTAAATAGAAGATGTATGGATGCAGTTAAAGAAGACATGGAGGTTGGAATGAGAAGAACAGAAGATATAGAGGAAAGAGGGAGATGGAGGAGAAAGACTTGCTGTGGCGACCCTTGAAGGACCAACGAGAAAGGTTGATATTTTCAGTGATCATAATTTGTTTTCTGCCAGTGTTTTTATTCCTTAGTTAGTTATTTTTCAGGGGTTTTATGTCTTGCAGTTCCTCCCTTGCGGCAGATTGGCACCAGTCCTGTTAACAGGCTCCAGGGATATATAAGGATGATGATGTGTTCCTTCTGACGCTGGAACACCACATACCAATCGGTGACAACCTTCTTGCGTTTTTGAGATTTGAGATCATACCTACCAGTTTTTCCTCTGTGTTCTCTTAGCTCCTGTTTCCCCTGAGAACCTGATTCTAGACCAGGGGTGTCCAATCCTGGTGGGCACTATCCTGCATGTTAGAGGTTTCCTTGCTCTACCATCTGATTCAGTGGTTGAATTACCTCTTCATATGCTGCAGAAACCTGTTAATTTCATTAGTTAAAATAGGTGTGATGGAGCAAAGAAACATGTAAAATATGCAAAAGGGCCTTCTCCTACTCCGCTCCTGCTTCCTGGAATATCTTACAAAAAGATCTGAAGCTCTCGACCTTGACTTCTCTAAATGGCTTTAAGAATCTGTTGGACTCCTGGCAAGAACCAGTGCAGACATGTTCCTGTTGTTAGTTTTCCAAATTTGCCTTATAATCTGTCTGTTTTTGCTACTTTTTTGGCGTCTAATTTTAACTTGTTAAAAAAATCTGTATGCCTCTTTTACGATTGTCTACCGTTGTTGCTGTTGTCATCATTCTTTGTTGAAAACAGGTCTCTCTTGTAAAAACCTACCTGTCTACCTCCTACATTTTCAAAGTAACTAAGGACTGGACTAAAATGAACCTGTTGCCACCTTCCTGCCTTCTACCTACCAGGAATCCTCTACCTACCTCTCTGTGCTGACAATCCTGAAGGAAACAAAGAGAAACTATTCACATGAACCCTAGAACTTGCTTTCTGGAATTTACCAGCCATCCTCCTTTTCAGGTTTCTTCCCAGAGCCTCCTGTAAATACTTGTAAATAACATCTTTAAATAAACCTCTTACCTTGTTAACAGAGGATGCCATCTCCTCTGTGGTCCACACTGCTCTTACCCACTGGAGCAGAAGGAATCCTACATCCGCATGGTCTTTGTGGACTTTACATCCACCTTCAACACCATGATTCCCCAGATCCTGATGGACAAACTACTCACACTAGATGCTGGTGAAGATTCTCAGTCATCCATTACATGATGAAATCAAAATACGTTCAATACAGAAACAACTGGACTTTATTTGTAACAGAAGACGTTTCGCTCTTCATCTTCTTCGCTTCAATTGAGAAAGCTCCTCGGATGAAGAGCGAAACATCTTCTGTTACAAATAAAATCCAGTTGTTTCTGTATTGAACATTTTTTTATTATACTCACACTAGACTAATAAGCCCCTTAATTGCAACTGGGACTTGGATTTCTTAACCAACTGACTGCAGTTTGTGAGAATCCTCAACTTCTCCTCCTCTACCATAACCCTCAGCACTGGCTCTCCTCAGGGCTGTGTGTTGAGCCCTCTCCTGTTCACTATGCTCACATATGATTGTGCACCTACCCATCCAGGCTGTCATATTGTAAAGTTTGCAAACAATACAGCGGTGGTTGGATGCATCACAAACATTGATGCCTTGACTACAGGCAGGAGGTGGAACACCTGGAGAGCTGGTGCAGGGCAAACAACCTTCACATCAATGTGAAGACGACAAAGGAGATGATTGTGGATTTCAGAAGGAACACCCCCCTACCCCTAACATAGGAGGATCTGTGGTAGAAGTGGTCTCCAGTTACAAGTATTTGGGTGTACACCTGAACAACATCCTCAGCTGGGGCAACAATACCACCTGATCAAGAAAGCTCATCAGAGACTCTACTTCCTCAGACGGCTGAGACGAGCTGGTCTGAGAAGCTCAGTCCTCA
>JARVLU010001073.1:22079982-22091704 GCA_031762415.1 Simpsonichthys santanae | reverse complement strand
CCTAAGACTGAGCCTTGTGGTACACCATTGTTGACTGTTAAATAACTGGAAGAAGTACCATTATGTTGAACACATTGCCTCCGATCAGAAAGATAGTTATAAAACCAACCAGTGGTGTGATCTGAGAAACCAATTTCTGAGAACTTAGGACACAAGATGTTATGATCCACAGGGTCAAAAGCTTTAGACAGGTCTAAGAAAAGTGTAGCACAATAATCCTTAGCATCCAGTGCTTCAACAACGTCATTAAAAACCTTCAGTGAAGCAGTCGTGCTGTGTTGTTTCCTGAAACCAGATTGATGGAGAGGTAGATAACCAATTATAAAAAGGAGAATACAACTATATATTTATTGTATCCATACTAATACAGTAGTTTAATTTTATTTTAAACATACATGCTGGTTATGATTTATTGCCCAAACATGGCAGTTAATAACATGAATGAAAAAAGTATGAACAGAATCCAGTCATTTAATCAATATTAGTCTTTAAGTGGTATAAAAGTGATAACACATGGTTATGTTCAACATCTTCTGTAGTTTAACTGGGGTCAGTTTTACTGCTGGAAGAATAGTTGTTTGTTGGCAATCTTCTTGTGCTCTGCCACATCTGAGGAATTTGTTGTCAGAGTATGTCCGAGCAAGTGAAGGGTTGGCATCCAGCATTGGCTGGTAAAACATGTTTAGAGGAGGAGAGAAAACAAAGAGGACAGAAAGCATCCTAGTAAGACCTTGAGAGTATGTGGCCCCATGAGTGGCTGTTTACAAGAGAGTTGACACAGAGAGTCCTCTTCAGCAAAGTCCAATCACCTGCACTTCATTGGCTCTCAGTTATGACAGTTCTCTCCTTTGCTCTTTCTCTCTCCTCCTCCTCTTACTCCACCTTTCTTTTTCACCCTACACACACAAGTGCTTGCATATACACACATCATCACTCCCCTCCCTCAGTGGTTCTTCTTGTTAGTGATCTGAGCAGCTTTTTCACCGCATGGACACGGAGGACTTTTTGCTAACACACACGCAAAACAAAATGATGTTACGATCTTGCTTCTCCTGCAATGCTACAGAGGAATGCCTTTTGTAACCATACTAACCAACACACAACTAACTGACTTTCAAAGGGATTTATTTTTTCTTTTTTGCTCGACTTTTCTCTTGTATGGATTTGCGCCACAGCTTTATTTGCTATTGCCTCTTCGTTCGTGGTCTGTGCCACATTCTGTCCCCGAACAACGTCAGATATCTGCTTTGACCCATCTACTTCCTGCAGGCTCTGAGAAATACGAGAAAGCTCCAAGGATGTGAGGCTCAGCTTCTCCCTGGGGTTTCTTTGCTTTCTGTCTATCCTGTTCACTTCATTACCTCATCTATCTCTTTGCAGTACTTATTTTTGATCTTTCTCTTCAGATAATTTAGTTTTTTTTTCAGCTCCTCTTTTAGTCCTCTTCTATATCGATCTTCATCATTCTGGACCCTTTCCTTGTGCTTCTTTTCCCTCCTGCGATAGTCACTTTCATCTTCCTCTGCCTCTCTATGCTCCATTTCTATGCACCCATTTCTGCCCTACATTCTTGTTTTTTTTCCCGCTGGCGCGTGTTTCTCTTATCTACTTTCTGTGATTTGTTATTCCATCTCATTTGGACTCATTTGTGGATTTATAGAAAACAAATGCTGTTGAATTCCTTTCTTGTAGAAACTTTTGCTTTCATGTAATTGTATGGAGTAATGCTTATCCAAGGAGTAACCTGGAAATCTGAAAGCTGATATCCAAGAGCTGGAAATCCTGAGCTCATACCAAGCTCAGTTAATTAACATTAATAGATGTTTAAAAGAGTCCAGCTATACATTTTCTTGGCAACAATTGATACCTTAGATTGTTAAGTTTGCACTGATGAACTGAGTTTGATTATTTATTAGGCTACATGATGATCTAATGGAAACTGTCAGCTAGACGTGCTAACTAGAGTTTCTGGTCAGAAAACCTCCACCCTACATGAGCATCCTTCCAGCAAATTCTTTCTATCCTGCAAGACTGACTGCCTGAGGTGAAGGAACTAAAAAAAAAGAAACTACCTGATAGAAGACCATTATGTATCACATTACACAATGGAAAATGCATTTTGTGTGGATAAATGTTATGACATAAATTGGCTGGATTGATTCCATAACCTTCAACTACAACTTTCAAGTCATGAAGATATCAAATTGGAGAGGACTGTGGGAACGTCTTGTGATAAAATTTTTTTCTTCACCAAGGAATTTACATTCAAATTTGAGTTTGATTTAAATTAACAGAACTTTCCGACTTCTGTGAAAAGTAGACCCTACATGTGGTTCTTACTCAAATTTAAAATTCTCCACTTCTCCACATCAGTTGGCAAAGGTAGTGACTCCACTGCCACAGACTGAAATGAACTGGACTTTTCTGCACATTCAGTGTCACCAGATTCTGGATGAATTGTTTCTATCGTTGTGAAAAGCCACAGGAATCAGTGTTCCTAGTTTTTGGCTCTATGCTTGTTTTGGGGTTCATTGGTTTTGGCTGGGCTCTGTGGCCCAACCTGGACCTCTTCTCCACACAGACAAGATGGAGAACAGGAGCAGCGGCTGCATCCCTCTCTGCTGGAGCAAAGGGGCCTGCATCTATGTACAGCACCCCCTACCAAGTATGTATTCAAAGCAGTTGTAGTCAGTAGCATTGCAAAGTGCATTTTTGTCATTTTGGGCCTCACTTTACTGTAGATTAACTTGTCCCAAAACTGATGTTGCCACTTCTGACTTTTGTGTGTGGGTGGTGGGTGGGTTGTTGTTGTTGTTTTGCACATCTAAAGTTTTGTAAATTGCCATGCGTGCAGAGCAGTAAGACAAAATCTTCAAGCAGGTTTTACTACAGGCATTTGGACATTTTAACAAAATAGATAATATAAAGCATATCAACTGAGCTGTTTGTATATGAAGAATGCTCTCTCTCTCGTTTAACTCTCGCTGTTCAGTGGTATTATTTTTGATGTAGCGACACCTCATGTTTAATACCGTTTGGTAAATTGACGTCACAACTTGATTGCTCTGGGACCATCACTTGTTTATCTTCTCATGTTACACATAACTGAGGATGCACCAATCTACTTTTATAACTTCTGATACAGGTACCGATATCTGAGGTTTAAGATCGGCCGATACCGATCTGATACAGAAAACAGTAGAATTCACTTAAAACATTTGTTTTTAAACGCAGACACAAATATACTGAATTACAAATTGATTGAAAACTCTGCACCAGTACAGCACACTTAAACACACCAATAGCTTCACAAGCTTGGTCAAACATGTAAAAACAACATAACTTTAATTTGTTCAGTCAGTGCAGTTATGAGTATAACATCCAATGTAAAATAAATAATAAAGATACTGAAACTGACAAAAGCAACTTGACAACTTTGGTCAAACATGAAAAAATGCACTTCAACAAACCTTTCAAATGGTTCAGGAATTCCAAATATAATGTAAAATAAATAATAAAGGAGCTGAAATATGAGGAAAAAAACCAATAGGCTCACTAGCTTGGTTGGCAGATATTTAAAATAAACAGCAATCAGCCCCTTTTCTTATGGATCGGTCACATTGTCGCAATACCCGATCAAGAATTTTTTTCAATATTTGTACTGATACTAATTCAGATCGTGCATCTCTCTACATATGACACAAATATAGTTAACTGTTTCCAGTTTATCAAATATTTGCTAATCACAAATACACAATAGTAAATAATTATTCATATGTTTTGTCTTCTATATAAATCAGTGCCTTCTTATTTAAAGTCTTGTCCTCATTTAAAATGATTGTTTGTAATGTAATGGTTGCACATGATATACGTACAGTACTTGCTAAGTCACATGGGCGAAAAATACAGTAGGAAAACAAAAACATTTTTATTTAATCTCTAGAGGGTTTAAAAATTTTGATACCCCAAGACACCTGCATTTTGTCATCTGTATTCATTAGCTGTCAGCATTTTTCAATTCAATTCAATTCAGTTTATTCAGATGGCGCCAAGTCACAACAGAAGTCATCTCAGGGCACTGAACAGAATGAAGTCCAGATATAGTACTGGCATTGAACATTCACCTTTTACATAAACATCCAGAAGCTGAGTGACAAGCTCTCAATCAGGAGAGCAAATGTTTTATTGTCTCAACATTTACTTGTAATATTGCTGGTTGTGTGGGGGTATTCTATGTAATGATAGCATCACTTGTTTGTTCACAGGACTTTATTGAATGAAATGAAGATTTGTTGAATTAAAAAATCACAGCGACTAAACATAATAACCCTCACACTTTATTGTATTTTACAATATTTAATCATTCAGCAATTTAAGGATTTCCATCCATCCATCCATCCATCCATCCATCCATCCATCCATCCATCCATCCATCCGTCCATCCATCCATCCATCCATCCATCCATCCATCCATCCATCCATCCATCCATCCATCCATCCATCCATCCATCCATTTTCTTCTGCTTATCCGGGGTCGGGTCACGGGAGTAGCAGCCTAAGTAGGGAGGCCCAGACTTCCCTTTCCCCAGCCACTTGGGCCAGCTCCTCTGAGGGAATCCTGAGGTGTTCCCAGACCAGCTGAGAAACATAGTCCCTCCAACTTGTCCTGTGTCTTCCTCTGGATCTCCTCCCTGTGGGACGTGTCCAGAACACCTCACCAGTGAGGCGTCCAGGAGGCATCCTAACCAGAAGCCCGAGCCACCTCAGCTGGCTCCTCTCGATGTGAAGAAGCAGTGACTCTACTCTGAGTCCCTCCCATATGACCGAGCTTCTCACCCTATCTAAGGGAGAGCCCAGACACCCTGTTGAGAAAACTCATTTCGGTCGCTTGTATCGGAGATCTTGTTCTTTTAGTCACAACCCAAAGTTCCTGACCATAGATGAGGGTAGGAACGTAGATCGACCGGTAAATTGAGAGCTTAACCTTTTGACTCAGCTCTCTCTTCACCATGGCAGACCGGTACAGCACCTGCTTCACTGCCGACGCCGCACCTATCCTCCTGTCGATCTCTCGCTCAATTTTTCCCTCATTCGTGAACAAGACCCCAAGATACTTAAACTCCTCCACTTGGGGTAGGACCTCCTCCCCGATTCAATTTAAGGAATTAAATATTAGAACATTTTCCCCTAAAATGACGTTATTGTGTAATTTATTTCCTCACTACATAAGTTTATGCGAGCACATGTTCATGCCCATATAGGGCTGACCCTTTATTCACACATGTTTATTGACATACAGCTGGCGTTCAGACTTTACACTTTCTCCTGTCGGTTCTCTGGTGTCCATGATGACAACCTTGGCAGTGGATAGAATGATTAAGGGATGTCTGAGAGGAGGAGGAGTGGGAGGAGGAGGGTAAAAGAAATGGCAGGAAGGAAGCGTGGTAGTTCAATAAGACAGTATAGGATCAAGTGAAGATGGAAAAGAAGGAAACTAAAAGCTCTAAGTGTAAGAGAAATGAGACAGGAGGAGAAAGAAAAAGAGCTGCAGAGGAAAGACGAATGAACAGAAAAAGGAAGCTTGCTGGAAAATTGTTGCATTCAATCAAAACAAAAATAAGAATGTAAGGATAAAGAAAAGTGGCATGATCTTGCTGTGCTAACACTATAACCCAGATAAAGGTTAAGACAAGGAGGTGAAGCAGTCCTGTGCTGCTGGTGTGGAGCATCAGTCATCCTCGGCCTGCTGTGGTTTGACATGCTGCCTGCCACATGTGGACCTCACTGATAGAGGAGCTGAGGGCTCTGCCAGATGCCTGCTTCTCTCCATGCTTGGCCTAGCTGATTTCATTTGTGTCCTTGTGAGTGTGCCATGGCATGTGTTTGTAAATTGAGTTCATTTAGTTTAAGCTGAAATTCATTCAGATTAGTGTGCGTTCCAACATGTTGTGTTGTGTAGTGGACTTACAGTATGTCTGACAAAGTCATCAAGGGACAGTTTACAAAGCATTCATTCATTTTTATACTGTCACATCCATAATGTGGTTTTACAGTCAGAAAGTTAATATTTTGTGTAGTTTTATTGCATTTCTTTTCTGATGCACAACATTACAATTTAGTTAAGTAACAAACATGCAAAAAGTTAAAATATTTAGATGCTGTGCTTAATTTAAAAAAATCAAACAGCAAACGCAAAATGTTTTATGCTCATGCTTTACATCATTAAACTCATTCACCTAAATGTTCTGTAGAAACCGTGAGTTGTTTTTGTCCTTTCTGTAATATAGTTTATTATGAAACAAGTAGAAATTACCAACATTTTAAATATCCCTTCTTAAACAAATTAAGAACGTAGTTTTGTTATCTACGTTGGATCATTACACTACATGTGTTATTGGAACATAAATTGGCTTTATACACACATGGAAAAGTTGACATTTTTACTTCTAATGAAATATTGAAGTTCTGGTATGTGTGTGATAGTTGTCTCGTTGTAGTATTTATGTGATTTAAAAAAACAAAACTTGCATGGTTGACTTCCTTTCTCTGTAACGCATCTCATATCATGAAAAACTTTGTTCCTACACTTCAATGCCTGTTTTTCAGAAAGCATACATTTTCCGTACCTTCCTTCTTTTTCAGGGACGCAGGGAGGTAGTTCATATGTCAAGGCTGCAACAGAGATTCAAACCCAAAACCTTTTTGTAAGATAACTTTGCCTTATTAGTAATGATCCTAGTATAAATGATAATAAAGTGAATTTATAACCTGGTCTACTCAAATCTGTTACAAGCCATGAGTGATTGCTGGGCTTGTGATCAGAATGCACTTTTTTTTCTTGCTACAGCTACACTATAAATCCAAAAACACTCACCTGCTAACCCATAATGGCCTTTTTTATTTTTTTGGGGTCTGTTTTAACTAGGTCATTTGAACCTTTGCTTTCTGTCACAGATGACACATCAGGCACGTCAAGCAAAATAGATTAAGGTTAGATCAACAATGATCCACCACTGACGCAGATATTGAATCAAGATCAAGTTATTAAAAATTATAGTAACAGAGGAAGACAGATTAAGTAAGCATTGTGTGATTACTGAAGTTGTGAACATTTCTGACAAATGGTGCATTTGTAACACTCCAAAAAGAAAAATACAGCGTTGTTTCTCAGTTGGCAAGCAAAGTATTATATGTCCGAGCTAAACAAAAACTTCTAGTGCTGCATTTTTTGTAGAGGCTGCGTCAAGGCATAAAACACTTTGTGTCCTCTATAAGTTTTCATTTTGTTGTTTTGTCATGTATACTGTATATATACACTGTCCTTCTTAAAGAGGAGACTGATGGTCAAGCTGATAAAATGCTGAATCAGTCCACTCTGGTTTCTTGCCCATATTTTTGTTTTAAAACAAAAACATTTAAACCAAATTTATTATTAAAAATAGCAATTATTTTGCATCTGCAACCTGTTTGTCTCAGCACCGTGTCACAGTGTTGCTTTGTTACTTTGTTATATGTTTGCAAGATGTCTGTGTATTTTGTGTTTGCCAACTAATAAAAAAAATACATCGTTTCAACAAATATATTACGATAAATAATTATGTTGAAAATACCGATTGCCGTTTTAGAGATCTTATTAAGGATGAATAGATTTTCAAAAATCATTCTTAAGTTTTCTTGCATCACTTGCTTTTACACGATGTTCCAGTTTTAGAGTCAGCTGAAATGAGTTCCTGTATGAATGATGAGTCAACAAATCCAGCTGGGATGTCCAGAGAGGGGCAGGGTGATGCAGGAAGTGTCAGGGTGTTCAGTATATCTCACAAAAGGATGAGGTGGTGCCTGGGGTAGAAGGAGAGCTTAGAAAAACATGAGTGACAGAGTCAGAGAGAAGAATGTTTATTTTTGTGTTTTATATTTAGTTCTGATTGATTACATTCAAGATTTTTATCCAGCTACATTTCTTTCTCAAAGATGATGGGTCCCCACTATCCTTCCAGTTTTTAATGATGCGTTGGACAGTTCTTAACCCCATTTCAGTAGTTTCTGCTTGATGCATGCCAATGATTTGACCCTTCTCAAACAGACTGACATCTTTTCCACGACCACGCGATGTGTCTTTTGACATGTTTGTTTAAGAAATGAGAAGCAACTCATTGCACCAGTTGGGGTTAAAGAACTTGTTGCCAGCTGAAAGATAATAGCCCATGCAGTAATTATCCAATAGGAGGCTCGTACCTATTTGCTTAGTCAAGTCAAGTCAAGTCAGATTTATTTATAAAGCATGTTTAAAACAGAAACTGTGAGCAAAGTGTGTAATAAAAAGATCACAGCATCAAATAAAAACTAATGAGATATGTTTACAGTACATGGAATACAAATATAAAACAGAAAACATAATTAGAAATAAAAAAATGCTAAATTAGATCAAGCTGTGTCAGAAGTCAAGGGTTAATAAAAACATAACAGAATCAGAATCAAAATCTAAATCCAATCACCCTGTGTTAAATGTCAGTGAGTACAGGTGTGTTTTTAGGAGAGTTTTAAAAGTGGTGACAGATGTGGCCTGTCTAATGTTGATGGGCAGATTGCTCCAGAGCTTAGGGCCCACAACTGAGTAGGCCCGATCTCCTCTGAGCTTCAGCCTGGTTTTTGGTACCACCAAAAGCAGCTGGTCAGCTTAGTCAAATCCAGGTGGCGACTTTTTGGGGGGCCAGGCAGCATATATGCGCACTATATTGTTATGACAGCTCAGTGTATAAGAATTTCTAAGGAATATATTGTAGATTATCTGAGTCCATTCGGTCCTCAGTAAAAAATTTTGTACACTGACCCAACTTGGCTCAGTGTTTTGTATATTGTTATTGATTGATTAAACTATAATCTCCACTTTGTTTGACTTTGTTAATTATCAATTCTGTTTTATCTAATATTGTTTGTTGCATATTTTGGTTATGGGCTTTATAGTAAATGGTCTAGTCATGGTTTATAAACCCTAATCACTATACTTATGTTACTGAAAGATTTTTATTCTAGTTTATTAGAGATTGCTTGAAAGTAGTTTTTTTTTTGTTTGTAATACTAAAGTTTCTCTTATTTTCAGAATATGACGGTCAGTTAGCGCCAGCAGGACCATCTGAGTCAGGCATGGCATCGTCTTCCTACCTGGAACCCAGCCTCAATCACTCCACATCGGGCAGTTGTGGGGTTAAATCCCGACCAGGAATGCCTGGTGGTCCAGGCACAAGTGGCTCTGCAGGTGGTCTGGAGCGGCCTCCGGCATCCATGGATCGGGTTCTTAAGATCTTCCATTACTTTGAGACAAACAGTGAACCAAGCACTTGGGCAAGTAATATCAGGCATGGAGATGCTACAGATGTCCGGGTATAGTGCAAACTTTTTTCTTACCTCCTAAATTCTCAACATCTTTTTTTAATTATTTACAGTATTTATTTGTTTGTATTACCAGGGTGTTATACAGAAGATAGCAGAAATCCACAAATTACGCTGTGTCTCCTCCTTGGGGCTCCGTCTGACCCATTTGCACTCTGATGCTCTCCACTGGTTGCATCCTGACCTGGGCGTGTCTCATGTGAGGGAGCGATTTGAGAAACAGCATCCCCAAGAAGAGTGGAGGTAAAACTTTAAAATGTTGTATTTTTACACACTCTGTTTCCACCATTCATTTCTGTAGTTCTTTAACTTAACTTCTTTTTTAGGAGTACTACAGCATGACTTTATGGGATGTTTAAACTGAACTGAAAGACCAGATCCATATGTTAGAGTCTGTAGAAGATTATATAAAATTACATTTGGCTGATAGTTTCTACCACTGATGTCACAACTTGTTTTTATTTTCATAGAAAAATAATAGGTAGATAGATTTAAAATAATCTGAACTTAGTTTTTAATTCTATTTGAGAAAGGTTTTAATGGCTACTGTTTATTAAAACTTCAGTATACAGAGTAAAGACTAATTTATAATCAATAAGAAGTCCCATTCTTGTGTCTTGCTGATGTGGGTACGTGACAAAAATTGCAGTTTTCTTCTCTTACCACCTGCAGAGACTGGTCTTGCGCATTGCTCCTGTCAGAACTAGTGTCACGGCACTATGTGGTGAACATTATGTGACTGGTCAGAGCTTTATGGGCATGCTTGTTTATAGTGGCTGCTGTGAGCTGATCTCAGGGCAGCATCTACTGAGGAGCCTCATGGTCAGGGCTGTGACAAAATACAACAAACAAGTGTGCCTCCCCTGGGCAGCAGTGCTTTTAATGACCAAGAGGGAGTGTGCCTTGGATGGGCAGCGTAGGGACACATTCTCTCCAGAGTCTGTTGGAAGTGGTGGTCTGTTTGTGACAAATTTACAAAATAGTGCTTCTCCTCAGTTAACAACAGAAGTATTAAATCTTCCTCCTCCCAACTCCTCCATCATGAACTAAAAATAAGCATCCACTCATAAAGTCACCCTGTCTGTGTTGATTCTGATTGCGTGTGACGTGTGCTGCTGTGAGAGGACAGCGAGACGACTTATCCCCGGCGGTTTATCTTTAGAGTATGAATTGTCCATGTGAAAAAGACAATCTCAAATCATGTCAGCAAGATCCGACATCTTGTATTTTGTATAACAAGGCCAGTATCTTCAAGTATTGAAACAAATTTTCTGAATGAAAACTTCAACATGTGCTGCCGTAATTCTTAGAGGTATTATTCATTCACCCTTTATTTGTACAGGTTAGTCTCACTGAGTAACAAGGACTCATTTTCGAGAGACATGTTTTAGACAGACAACATACAGAGTACAAACAATATAGAATAATAAAAAATTATTAAAATTAAATGTAGTGTTATAAAAACAATCAAATCAAGCTGCCATTTAAAAAAAACAAGGTAAAATACTAAGAACAAGAACATATTTGCTTGGATTTTTCTAATGACCTTAGCTAATGTTTTAAATCCTTTATGTTAAAAAAATGTATTAATATTAAAAAACACAATATCAAATGAGTTTAACAATAAGGAATTGGGGTTAGCAAAATTTTTTTAGGTATTGAATTTAAGTATTTGGATATTATCTACATTTTGGATATGGAGAACATTTAGTGAAAGATAATATTCATAATTTAAAATGTTTGACAGAAAGGGAAAAAAATAATGTGTGATGCAATTTGCTGTTTGGTGGCCTCTCAGCGAGAAGGTCACTGGATTGAATTCCGATGGGGTTCTTTCTGGGTGGAGTTTGCATGTTCTCTCCGTGCATGTGTGGATTTTCTCTGGGTACTCCAGTTTCCTCCACAGACCAAAAACATGCATGTTAATTGTCCCTAGGTGTGAGTGAGCGAGTGAATGGTTGTTTGACTTCTCTGTCTCTATGTGTCCCTGTGATGGACTGGAGACCTGTCCAGGGTGTCTCCCAGCCTCTCGCACAGTGATAGTTGGATATGGGCACTGGTGACCCCCCGCGACCCAAAATGGAAGCAGCGGGTAAAGATGGATGGATGAATGGCCAATATGCATGAGTACATTTTGTACTACATTAATAGGTAACTCTACTCAGTGCCTTTTACCTTATATCAAAGTGTAATGATTTATACAGTAAGATGGAGCTGGGATTGCATCAAGAATTATCTTGGAGCCCCCTCTTCATTGAAAGTCAGCCGTAGTAAGACAGAGTACATGTGTGTGAATGAGAGGGAGGCTGGTGGAACAGTGAGGCTACAAGGA
>JARVLU010001073.1:22064228-22075302 GCA_031762415.1 Simpsonichthys santanae | reverse complement strand
ACACACACACACACACACACACACACACACACACACACACACACACACACACACACACACACACACACACACATTATGTATACAGTACATACATAAGAAGTGAGAAAATTATTCTCTGTCCAAGTGCTCAGAGAGAAGAATGATAGTACTTTTTTAATCAGAGCCAAGTTTGGGAGGTCTTGCAGCTTGTTCTCAACACATCTGCACGCCACTATTTATCAGTGGTGTGCAAAAACTATTGTGGTTGGTCTGAAATCTGAAGTAGTGGGTGGTTTTAATGCCTAAAAGTGGAAATGTTAGCATTCCTGTTTTTTTTTTTTTTTGTTTGTTTTTGTTTTTTGTTTTACTTGTGTGGAAGTTTGTACGATGAATACTGTAGTTTTGAGGAGCAACTTGCTGAAGCAGTGAGGAAGTACAGAAACCTATATATGTTTTTAAAGTTATATAAAGACAGGCAATTATTTTTATATAGCCTTTGTGACAAATTTGCAAAGGCTAAGCAACATGTTCAAACAAAAGAGTGGATAAGAAAATGAGCATATTTCTTTGATTTTTCAAAGTATGCACCAAGTTTGACTTTTTTTTGTGCTAACAGTAGTGGCAGCATGTTCTGCAGCTCTGTCCTGTTGAATATCTTTAGTTAGGTTTTAGTGTTGTTTTTAGCATTTTGACAATGTTTTGTTTTATTGGACTATAATCTCGTTTTCATTTTATGGATACAACATGTTTTATAGACCATATTGTCCGCAGAAATCTTGTGTATACAATAAATCAGCTACTCATTTTGTGAACACTGGGTCAAACCGGCACCATCCCCCTAATACCGGCAGAGATGAAGCACATATGCCGAGGCTGCACAGCCAGAGCCAAGGTGAACGACAGGCAAAGTGGTGGAAATGCAAGCCCTCGGTTCCATCGGTTATTATGGGAAATGTTTAATGAACAAGATGGACAAGTGGCAGCCTCATTGAAAAAAATCAGAAACTACAGCATGCAGCTTACTGTGTTTGATGGAAACTACTCACCCAGAACACACCTGATGCTGACGTGGATCTCCCAGGGTCCACCACAGTGAAAGTGGACAGAGACACTGAACGCAGCAGCAAGAGGAAAGCTGGGGTCTTACGCTGTTTATCAACAACACATGATGCAACCTGGAGCATGTGGTGGTGGATGAGACCAGCTGCAGTAAGGACCTGGAGCTGCTGGCGGTGGACCTCCAGCTGTGCTACGTCCACACAGGGTTGTCCCAAGCCATTGTAGTTTGCGTTTACATTCCTACGAGCGTGCATGCCGACACCACATGTTGTCATTCTTTTCATCATCGTGAGACTAGTCACAACACCATAACTTGTATGGCCATCACTGGGGACTTGAGGCACCTTTGAGTCCCAAATGGGCCCTCTTATAAAAGTCCATTAAAAATGTGATATATACATTGTATTTAACTTCCACTGCATCATTTATTTTCAGCAACTTTAAACCTAACTAAATAACCACAACTAAAATTTGTTTTCTCTTTATTCTGAAAGTAAATGTTTGATTTATTAGGGATTCATGACAAAATAAAGTATTATATTATGTCAGGATTACAGCACAACAAAAATAGTCAAGATAAGAACATAAACTGAATCCATTTATGACTTGAATTTTATAAACACACACACACATTTCTCAACATCATTCACAGGGTTAGGTTTATTTATTATTTCCAAGTCTCTCTTGTAAATGAGTCCTCAAGGCTCAATGGGATTAACCTGCCTAAATAAAGGTTGAATGAAGTCTTTGTTTCATTATTTGTTTTATTTATTCTGGAAAGTGGTAGGTCATTGTGTGGGATGTTTTATGTAATGTTTGAAGCATCTTTAGGGCTTCGTTAAAATAGTTTTTATTAGTTTTTAGGTAGCTTTTTGTGAATTTAAAGTAGTTAAATGGTTTTTAGCAGGGCTTTTCAAGATCACTTTTTAAGGTGTAATTACAGCTTACAGCTTGTTTGATAAAATCAATAGAAACAAAGCAAATATGTGCTTGTTTTTAGTTAATATTTTATAACACTACTTTTATTTTAAATGCATTTTATTGTAGATTATTGTTGTCTGCACTTTATATGTTCTTTGTCTAGAACAGGTCTCTCTTGTAAATGAGTTGATGTGACTCAGTGAGCTTCACCTGTAGAAATAAAGGTTGAGTGAATGTTGAGTTAATGGGGCTGCTGTATGTTGAATTTCTCTTGGAATAAATAAAGAATTTATTCTAGTCTATTCTACACTTTAGTCTGCATTATGTAAAAAAACAAGTCATTTTGTAACAGCTATTTAGACACAGCAACTTTTTTTTTTCCACAGTTTTACTTTTGCACATTAGTATTGTGAACCTATTTTGACTGTTTTAACTGTGTAAATGTAATGTAAATTTTTATTTTTTTATTTTTTAAAAGAACCATTGAATGTTCTTTTTTATTATTTTTTAACACATTTTTGCTCGTATTAAGTTGATTTGACATGATGCTTGATGCATTTTGTTTTTGTACTTTGTGTCTTTTCTCTCCCCTACAGTCTAGTTGGGTCATATCAGTGGAGTTAGCAATTGGACCAGAGGAAGGAATAAGCTACCTCACAGATAAGGGCTCAACGGTGAGTACATTTACTAATTTGTCACAAACTTAATGTCTTGTCTGTTTTAATAGTCTTACAAAGACCTTTAAATTGGGAAGTTATACGTGCCGTTACCACCCTCTACTGGTTTGTTTGTTAACTCCATAGGAATTTTGAATTTCCAACATACTTCTAGTGCTTGTCATAATACAAATTTAATGTGCTATAAAAACACAGTATGTGGTCATCATGCTATAATGTAACTGGAAATACAATAATTGCATTGTGTGGGTTTTTAACAACAACAAAAACAGGTACTGGTATATGTTACTCCCTACGCTTCCACTGACTCACTCCTTAAGAAAGAGAGTCCGTGTGTGTTTCTTAAGGAGTGACTCAGTCGTAGCGTTGGAGTTACATATACAGTACCTGGTTTCTTTTGTCAGACCTTTTTTATTTATTTATTTTCCAGAAGTACAACCTCATATGAAAATAATAACTCTGATATCACTGAAGACCTGAAACGTCCTTCAGAGAGGCAGCTTGCAACAAACCAGTTCCCACTTTGGACATCTTAATGATTTAGCTTCTGACTTGTAAAACAATTATTCCCACTGTATTTCTGTGTGCTTTTATCTACAATTTTCTCTCTTATTCACAACTTTATACACACTCAATTATTAATGCCAAATTTATTCATAAATACTGCTTTTCTTCCAGCTTTGTTAAACACTATGTTGTCTTAAGTGTTTGGTTTTATTTCCTGCACTCAAAAAGGATGTAGAAACCACTGCTGTTTTTCCAAATTTACTAATAGAAAAAACATTTTGGCTTTGTCCAATTAATGTTCTGCTTTTACTGAGTAAATTCTTCATGAGTTTTGTTTCCTTTCAGTGATCATTGATGTTCCATATTTTTCTAACAGAGCACTTTGCTCTCAGACTCGTGGTTCCTAGAGTTTCCAAGAGCAGAATTGGAGGAAGATCTTGCAGTTATCAGGCTCCTCTTGTGGAAACAACTTCCAGTTTTTGTCCATGAGGTTGACACATTGTCCAGATTAAAGACTTTTTGATAAATCCTATAATTAGGGTTGGCTTGTTATGCTTCTACAGGCTTAGACTACTAGATGACAAACTAAACTCATTTTCTTAAATCAATTGCTAAAATTAAATATTGTATTTTTTCTATCTCACCATGTGATTCTCGACCTGCCATTGTGTAGCTGTTCCTCCCAAACCCAGCCGGTCGAAGCAGATGGCCACTTGTCCTGAGCCTGGTTCTGCTAAATGTTTCTTCTTTGTGAGGGAGTTTTTCTTTTCCACTGTCGCCTTCATGCTTGCTCAAGATGAGAGTCTGTGATGAAGTTAAATTCAAAGCAGTCTGCTCCTCAGATAAATAATGTTAAATTATTTTTATAAATGAATATTTCTGTTCAGTGCCCTGAGATGACTTCTGTTGTGACTTGGTGCTTTAGAAATAAACTCAATTGAATTGATGAATTGCATTGATCCATTGTTTCTTGTGTTTTAGAAATACAACTTATCGAGTTTCCACAAAAACATTTAAGATTTCCCTGCTCCTTTTCATTCAGTTCAGCCAGAATTTAATGCTGAGAAAGCTTCTCTTTCTAAAATGCTGTTTGCTTCTTATGACCCGTTGTGATGAAACTGGAAACAAAAGCAGA
Source organism: Simpsonichthys santanae (assembly GCA_031762415.1). Classification (NCBI taxonomy): domain Eukaryota; kingdom Metazoa; phylum Chordata; class Actinopteri; order Cyprinodontiformes; family Rivulidae; genus Simpsonichthys; species Simpsonichthys santanae. Next base: position 22,071,024 of record JARVLU010001073.1, on the reverse strand, counting down.
TATTGAACAATGGTTGCAATGGGATTTACTTGAAACCTGAGACTTCCAAGGTTTAACTTTATCACAGTAACACAAAAGCTTAGAGTTTTAGTATTTTATGTTTGTACACACAGATATGCATTATAGCTCAACAATGACAGCCCCCGGCTGGCTTTCTTCAGCTCTACTTGGCTCATTTGACTCAATTGTTAAGATTTATTCATTATTATTAATTGAAATTCTTGACTTTGACTGACAAATCCTTCATTCATCTGCTGTTCAGATTCCTTTAAAAGTACCTTCCATGCTCCAAACAATCTTGTGTATCCATGGCTCTATATAATGAAGAATATTTCCAAAATATATGCCTTCTGCCAGATTTTTAATGTCTGTCTTTTGTTTTGTTTTTTGTTTTTATCTCTGCAGCCAACGCATTTAGCTAATTTTAACCAAGTCCAGTCCATTCAGTACTCATCTTTGGAAGAGAAGGACAGGAAAGGTATGCTGCAGCTGAACATAGCAGGAGCTCCAGAGGTAGGTTTGTGTATTCAGTTTGCTCAGCATCTGGTTTTTAATCAATGTAGTACACAGTAGGCTCTTGTAAAACTTTACTTAATGTTTTACAAAGTTTCACATAAAATGACTGTAATGTTTGTAAAACTGTGAAGGAGTGGTTCAGGAAGCATGAAACTTCAGTTTTATATAATTTGGTCATCAGCGTCTTGATCCTAAATCAAGTCATTTGTTGTTGTTTTTTTTCAAGTGGAAGTCAAGACCTGATACAAACTTTTGACTAACATTTAGTTAAGTTTCAGATAGGAATATTTGATATGACTTAGTTTGTTGTAAACCTCCAATAATTTCACTTAAACTTGGGTTGAAATCAACACTAAAGGTGATCTAATAAAGTATTTGAGAACATGGCTGTCCCCTCCCTGTGGTGGTGTTCGGTATTTATCATGGAAGTAGTCGTTTATCTGAAATTAATTTTTCAACTTTTGGACAATGCTCTCACCCAAAACATTTCAAAATCACAGTGTACTTATGCTATGTACTTTTGTTTGCTTGTTTATTTTTATTGGCTTTAAACAACCTTAGATACAGCCCTGTTCTGTCCTTTAAGACCAAAGTAACTGTGTGTGTGTTTGTGTGTGTGTGCGTGCGTGCGTGTGTGTGTAGCCCCTCACTGTCACTACAGTATCGCTGACTACTGCAGAGAACATGGCGGACTTGATTGACGGTTACTGTCGACTCGTCTTCTCAGTTACTCACTCGTTCATTATTCGAGTTCATAAAGGTAGGTAACTGTTGCTGTTTCTGTTCTCCCAGATTTAATGTTGTAATTGTTTCTGTGATAAAAAAACAAAGAAAATGTTTTACCTTTTGCAACATAACTGACATTTCGAAGTTCATAAACTCACTTTTGTCTCTGCAGAAGGTGACAGAGCGCTTCCTTCTTTACCAAAGTAAGAAAATTAATTTCTACTGCTTGATTGTGAAAAGATTTGCAACTTTAAAATAAATGAACTTGAAGAGGTTGTAATGAAATGTCTGGAAGTTGATACAAAACCCGTGTCCATTTGTTGGTTCAACATATCATCCTCCACTTATTCCTACAGTTTTAGTCTCTGTCTCAAATTCTTGTTATCACCTTAGTTTAGTGCTGCTCATTAATCATCTATATACTGTATACAGTATATACAGTATATTCACTCATTTATCTTGAAAACGGTTTCAAATTTTAGCTCTGATAAACCACACTACTGTAGTCCCCCACTACTTTGCGGTTGGATTTTCGCAGACTTGCTCTTTCGCGGTTTTTCAAAGCAAGATTGGACATGACACACTTGGCTGATTGATGGATGAGCAACATGATCGGCATGGATTAAAAAAAAAAAAAATTAAATTATTTAGCACCTGCTGCACCTGTGTGTAGCCCACATGTGCAGGGAGAAGCTCTCTCCTGCAGCATGTCGCTCTGCAGCGAAGAAGTGTGTGGCCAAGAGCACTGACAGGAGGCAGAGAGCTGAGATCAAGACATGCTGTGCTCTTTTAGAGCATTTAGAGCTTAGAAACATTGTTTAGAATATTGCAAGAGTGTGGGAAGGGTTTAAAACTCTTTTATACTGTACTACTATTCCCACTTTGCTGTTTTTCACTAATCGCGCGGGGGAGCTGAGAACAGAAACCCCCCACAATAAACGAGGGACTACTGTATTGACTGCATGTGGGTGGAGATTTCTTCAGGTAAAGTGAGCTACATCTGTGTTGTGTGTGTGTCTGTTGCAGAGTTTTGAATCATGAAAAGCGGATGGAAAAACGAATGGATGGAGTACGAACGCGAGCCGTTTGTGTGTCAGGTATGTATAAATGTCTTCTGCTTCTGGGTCCTCTGCTCTGAATGTCATGAATGTGACAAAGGTTGGATAAAGAGTTTGTAGCTATTTCAGTGCAGTTTCTCATATAAAGCCTCACCAGTGTGCACAGTGAAGAGTTCTTGTCTCGCCAGATGTCCCTGTGAAAAGCTTTAGTCACTGCTGTCTCTATCAGTCTGCTGAGCTCTGACCAACTCACATCTTATTACATTTATTATTATTATTATTATACTGTATTTAAATTTAATTTATAAAGCCCTTTAAAATAACCCCAGCTGCAACAAAGTGATGTACATGTAAAATCAAGGACATTTAAACACATAAAATGAACAAAACAGTTAAAACAGTAAAACCTCTGAAAACAATAAAAATTGCAGTGCAGGTCTCAGGCTGTGCCTGAAAAAGCCAGGGAATTAAAAAACGTGTTTTTAAGACTTTTAAAAATGGACAGTTGTTCATAATCTTGGAGCGGCTACAGAAAAAGATCTGTCCCCTCTGAGCCTCTGTTTGGACCTCAGTACCTCCAAGAAAGTGAAGTGAAAGCAAGTTGAAAACTTTAGCAAACTGCTAAATAATATATGGTAAATGGACTGGACTTATATAGTGTCTTTCTATCTTATCAAGATACTCAAAGTGATTTACAACACAATCTGTGCTCTCATTTACCCATTCATTCATACAACACTCTACTATAACTATACAATGAATAATCAGAGCTTTATCACATTCATACACTGATGGGACACACATAGGAGACGATGAGAGGTTCAGTGTCTTGCCCAGGGACACTTCAGCATGTGACTGCTGGTAGAATCGAACCCCCAGCTCTTGCATTGGAGGACGACTGCTCAAACCACTCAGCCACAGCCGCCCATATGTGAACCTTTTCATTTTTTTTATTTTTTTTTATTTTTTTTATCATTATGGGCTAAACTAATGTTTGTTTCCACTTTTTGTGCACTGTTTTTCATGCTGCATGGGGCTTCTGCAGGTCACATTAGTGGTGACGGTAAAACACATTCTCTAATTTATATCTTTTTAATCGATACATATATAAATATTTTTGCAGTTGGCATATCGTACACATGCACAGTATCTTGGTATCGCTCTTTCTTTGTCTTTTTTTTTTTTTTTTTTACGACCCATGACTAAAGCAGTTTTTCTTCAGTTTTTTTTGGTCTGGGGGAAAAAAAAAAAAAAAAGAAACGTTTCCATCCCTCCCCTTTCTTCCTGCCTGTATCTCTCCGTCTGTTTCCGTTGATACTGCACAGCTTCAGCGTCATTCTTTGTGTGCATCTGTGCAGTAGTCCATGAACATATAAGTGTTGTGTTCTTGTTTGGAATTGGTTATGGTTTTTTTTTTAAGGTATTCACGATGACAATGTGCTTTTGTTGTAACTTGCACCCTTTTATAACTAAATTCTTTAATTGCATGCGGTGATGTGTGTTGATAGCAGGTGGTACATGTAAAGAGACAATTTTAGCAGCTACAATATAACGGTGCATCTTTGATTTGTGCTTTGTCAAATATGTTTTTTGATTAACCTCGTCAGTTCTTTATGTCCACAGAGAGATAACATTTTGTTTCTTTTTCCAATGACTGTTCTCTATTGCTGCAGAAACAGACGATTATGCTGAGATCATAGATGAAGAGGACACGTACACCATGCCTTCAAGTAAGTTTACACTTGTTCACAGTAAAGTGCTGCTAACATGACAAGCGGGTGCTTCTGCTGATCAGTGGAGTTCTATAACAATGTTTCTGAGTGTGTGCAGGTAGAAAAGCTGTTACGTCATGTAGAGGATTACAGAGACATAAGTATGTGTGGTACTCTTGATTATGTGTCTGAGAGGCATGTACCGTCCAAAATCAGCTCACTGCGCAGTGCGAACACTTTTATTTTAGCATAAGCAACAATTCCATTTAGAAAATTATTGATTTTGGTTGAATTTGTTTAACTTTTAGCTTATGGTTAATTCTATCATAATAGAAATGAAAATAATCTCTTTTAATTAAAATAAATAGACAGCTTTATTATCAGTAATAATTCAGTTTTAAAACAATCACCTAGAAGGATGAGGAACCTTTAAATGAAACTAATTTTCCAGAGTCACATGCTGTCTACTAGAGGGGGAAGCCCCACACGTTAGCCCTGTACTCTGTATTTATTTTTGTGGGCTGCCACAAGATTAGGCAAAACCCACAACTTCCTCTATTTCTTGACACGTTAACTACTTATTGTCTGAGTTACTGTAGACAGTTGTAATGATGTACTCTTTGTGGTTCACTTCTGATTCATGTTTTAGTCTCAGTTTACCCAGGAGGATATTTCAGATACATCAAAGCAGCATTTCTGTGGAATTGATATGGACATTTAATATCTTGTTGTAGATGTCTTTTTGAACTTCTTCAAAATCTTCAATTTGAAGAAATTGTTTTCCTGAATAAATATATATTCAGGTTAGAGTTGTTTTAATTCAGAGCAGTCCATTTTACCATACCACTTTATTTATAAAACACTTAAAAACAGCAACGAGGCCAACCAAAGTGCTGTACAACAAAAACAAACGATCAAAGGACATAGCAAAAAGTACATAGATTCACAAAGGTAACGATAATAACTAAATGTCTAACATAATAAAAATACAGACAAGTTAAAATCAGCTCACATAGTATAAAAATCCATGGAATATGAGACTTAGAAACAGTGAGAGAGGGCGCCTGCCTGACATGCAGTGGTAACTCAGTCCTCATTGGACCTGCAACAGAAAAAGCTCTGTCACCTTTGAGCTTAAAACGAGTGCCTGGAACCAACAAGAGCATCTGGTCTGCTGACCTCAGAGAGCGCTGTGGGACATATGGCTGCAGCAGATCAGCCAGACAGGAGGGGGCGGAGCTGGTCAGAGATTTAGAAACTTGCAGAAGGATTTTAAAATTAATTTGAAAGTGAACTGGGAGCCAGTGCAGGGAGGCCAGAACTGGAGTAATGTGCTCTCTTATGACTGCACCAGTTAAAAATCGGGTTGCAGCATTTTGAACCAGTTGTAAAAGTGCAATAGAGATCTGACTGATTCCAAAACAAAACATGTTTCAAACATTTTGTTCTTGGTCTAGCTGTTAGCTTGTCAATTTGCTCATAATGAATTTCAAGCTTAGGTTGTTCAAAAAGCTACCTACAACGTGTTACTGTATTCATAATGTTCCACTTCTTACTGTCAAGTACCTGAATTATCATTTTAATATAATATCTGAGAAAGTTTCTGCATGTGAGCTGAGAGTGTTTTACAGTTTTTTAGTAGAATTGCCCACTAAAACTGCGACAAAATGTTGTCTGGATGTTAGCACATCAACACAATCCAACCATGGCTGTTTTATTTGACCATGTATGATTTAAAGTCAGTCCTCTTTGGACTTGGACTTGTAAACATAAACAACTTTATTTAAAATAAATAAATTTGTATATAATTACTCCAAAATAAATAAATTTTCTTTAGTCTCTTACACAATATTCTTTGCAATCTTCTGTAAGATTTGGACATGAGTTTGCAGCTTTGTTGCAGTCTACTTTCAAATCTATACATCCTAAATATTATAGGTTTAGTTGTCACTGTAAAACACACCTGTTCCAAACTGTTTGAGCAAGAAGCAACATAAAGGGTGTATTTATTTGAATTCCTGTCACATTTGAATGTAGAAAATTTTTGATAATTCCATAGTTAAATATTTTTAAGCCGAAAAATGTGCTTCTGCTTTGGGTCACGTTTATAATGATATATTTATCAAGGACAGCCCTAACAACCTGCAGCTCTCTGTACTCAAAGCTAGTTATTTCTGTCTTTTATCACTAACCCCTTCTCCCAGAGTACTATGGACTAGATCAAGGTAATGGACGTGATGACACTTTGATTTGGTGGTTGTTGTGACCCTTTTTATGTTTGCTTGCAACTGTAATAGTACTATTTGAAGTTTTCCTGTGTCTGTGTCCTGTTAAGTTGCCCCCTGACCCTCTTTCTGATGTTTGGTGTGCTGTTGTTTTTTTTCTGAACAGATGCTAGATTCGGAACTTGAATTTTTATTTTGTATTTGTTTTAATTTAATCTAACTCGGCAAGGTTACTCATTGCATGCTCCTGTAATTGCACCCTATAGTAAGAGGAAGGTTTTAGATAGCTACAGATATTTATATAGTTTAATTTATAAAACACAAACCACTAACAACAATTGTGGTTTACATCATCATTTAATAATAACAGCAAACTTTTTTAAAGTTCAGACTACATGGGTGACATTTAGAGAAAGGGTACAAATATGGTCAAGTCTTGAATTTAATTTATTTATGCTGCAATACACAGGTTGTCCCCGGTTTACGGCCGAGATCCGTTCTAACGGCTTGGCCGTATACCGATTCAGCCGTATACCGATTCCGGCCGTATCCGCGGCCG
>JARVLU010001073.1:21995476-22039635 GCA_031762415.1 Simpsonichthys santanae | reverse complement strand
GACTTCAAAATAATATTCAAAATAATAAAAAATAATAAAATACTAATAATACGTTATTTATGAAGCAATTTAAAACAACCACAGCTGCAACAATGTGCTGTACATATGAAAAAAGTACTGTACATTAAAAATTTTTTTTTTTTTTTTTTTTTTTTTTATATTACAGTATATTAATATTACTGTACAAATATGAAACGTAAACGCGAAAATTCGTATACCAGGACGGTCGGAAACCGAGGACTACCTGTATAAGGCGCATTAAGCAAAACTAAACATTTTGACAGACTTTTGAGCGCCATGTACCTTATAGATCAGTCTAAGGTCAGTAAGCATAACCAGAATTAATAAATAAGGCTCACTGTTGATTTTGTTAGGGAATTAAAGGATTTTAAGTGCGGCTTATAGTCCGAAGAATACGGTATTTATTGGGCGTATGTTTTCTGTTAACTTTGTAGTAGTGTTTTTTAAATTTTTTATATTGGTTATACAGGCAGCTGCTCAGGGCGACATCTTGTCAAGGGCAGCATGAGCACACACCCTCACAAAAAAAATAAAACATTATTTCATGAAGTCTGTCTAGCCTACATATTATTTTCCTATTGTCAACTTGTGGAGAGTGGGCGCCCTTCATCAGGTGTAGGGCGTGTCGCTTCTGCTGAGGTCTGACACACAGGTTATGGAAAAATGGGGAGGGGTTTCTCTTGTCTCCCTTGCTAGGCCAGGGATGCATTAAATAGCGCACCTAATACAATTAGTTTGCTAAGAAAATCACAACTTTGATTGCTCAAGTGCCAATTACACACATGGAAGATGGACAGGAACAGGCCAAATCTATCAGGTGCCCCATTTAGGAAAAAGAGAAAAGTAGAATAGGAGAATCGAGCAAAAAATAAAGGTATGCAGCTGTGTCATCTCTTGAAGCTTGAAAGGCATATCACTTAGTGTTAATTAGTTTAGCTGCTGGATGGCATGTTTGGTTTACAGGAGAAAATATTAGTTTTGAAGACTGAAATTGTTCTAAAACTAAACTGTATTGGAAAGTCATATGCTGGTGAAGATTCTCAGTCATCCAGGACATGATAAAATCAAAAAACGTTCAAAAATTTCCAGTTGGTTCTGTATTGAACGTTTTTTGATTGGAAAGTCATATTAGGCAGCTTTAAATACTAAAGGCAATGATCTTGTGATGTAGTTTGGGCCGTGTTAAATAGCCATTAACTGGAAAGGGTGTTAATTTGTCTCCTATTCTGAATATTTCACAAATTGAACATATACGTATGTAGGCCTGTTTGTTTTTGTCTTAGTTGTTTGCTTTGTCAGTATGACAGTCCCTAAATCACTTCACATTACCGTACTTGGGAAAGTTGTTATCCTTACTCAGTACTGTAATGCATTAGGCTAGCTCATCTGTTTTATTAAATAACCACTGTGATGCATAGAATTATGGATGTTTGATAATTATACAACTGATGTTTGACATATCAGTTTTATTGTATGGTATTTTAATGCAAATTCAGGGGAACTTCTGAAATTTTTGGGGCACCATCTGCCACAGGCCAGGATGAGGAGCCTTCCACTTCTTCAGCCACACAGGCCACTTCAGCAACAGCTCTGGAGCCTCAGGAAGAGGAACTATCCACCTCCTCCGCCACAAATGCCTCCAAACGTTGTCTGATCCTGAGGATATTTGCCTCTACCTCTTACCGTCTGGCGGGTCGTTTGCTCGAGGCACCAAACAGGCTAGGACCGCCCCTGACATGTTGCATTTATTCAGAGCTTTAAAATCTTGTAAAATTCTTACAGATTAGTGACAATTATTCAAAGTTCAAGTTGACTTTGTCATTCGCATCACATGTGGGTACATGAGGTGGAACGAAAATGTGCACACAATGTCCCAGTTACACCCAAAAATAGCAAAAAATATAAAAGTATAAAAATGACCACAACAGCAATAAAAACCAAACTAAATCTTTCTTCAACCTGATTCTAAACGGTCTTTAGACTGAAGAAAACTACACGAGCACATTCAAAATCTTTAACTTTGGGAGAGTTTTAGTTATAGTTTCCATGGCAACATCAGAGCTGCATGTGTCTCCATGTGACCATTAATAACTTTTCATTTTGGACTTTAATATTGTGTATGGATGCATGCCAGATTTTTAGTGACCTGTTAGTTTAATATTTTGTAAAAACAACAACAACAAAAAGAATAAGATGTTGCAAGTCACAAGACCCATGACCAGGAAGTGAATCAAGCTCCTTTTGCACTGGGACGGGTGAGGAATGACATTCAGATGAGTACTCCTGTTAGTTTGATTTTCTGCAGCTTGTGTACTTGCAATCACAGTATTGAATGTTTAGTTTTGTTTTACAACTGTACATTTTACTGTATCTTAAAGGAACACACCCACCCCCCAAAAAGAATAAAAAATATACAGTATATATTTTTTACTGATCCCTCCAATAATGAGGTGGAATTTACACCCCTGCCTGGTGTCTGTACATACTGTACTTCATAAGCCTGCCCATCTATTGGTATGAGGGTACATTAGAGCCTATGGCATGTGCAGCGTACACATCTGAAAAAGACATTTAATGCAGAAAAATATAAATGGACTGTCCTTGTATCTTATCCAGGGACTCAAAGTACTTTACAACACAATCTGTGTCCTCATTCACCCATTCATACAGCACTCTACTAGATCTATACAGAGAACAATCAGTGCTTTATCACATTCATACACCGATGGGACACACAATGGAGGCAATGAGGGGTTCAGTATCTTGCCCAGTGACACTTCAGCATGTGGCTGCTGGTGGAATTGAACCCCCAACTCTCCCATCACTCTCTCTCACACACACACGAGTTTGCATGTTCTTCTCGTGCATGCGTGGATTTTCTCCGGGTACTCTGGTTTCCTCCCACAGACCTAAAACATGCATGTTAGGCTGCCTTCAGGTCCAGGCCTCCCTTGCAAAATAATTCTATGATCTCAATGGGATTTGCCCGATTAAATAAAGGTTTATAAAATAAATACAGTTTTCTTTATAACATTTTGTAATTTAGTCAAGAGTTTAGTATCTACAACTTTGTAAGCACAACCTTTTCTTAGTGAAACCCAGAATTTTTCCCAATGTACATTTCAACAGTTCATTGCATTCTTACCTAAAATATTTTTTTTATTTTATTTGCTCAATAGATTACCAAGAACACCCCATACCAGCATCTCTTCTTTCAAGTCAGCCTCCCCAGCATCAGACATCTACACCTCCAGATGCAGGAAGAGAGCCACCTGCATCATGAAGGACCACACTCACCCAGCAGTTTTTGTCCCACTCCCCTCAGGCAGGAGGTTGAGGAGCATTAAGTGTAGAACCACTAGACTGAGGAACAACTTCTACCCTGAGGCTGTTAGACTCATGAATCCCTAACCAGAATAACCACTGTAATGACACTTTAATTGGAGATATGTGACTTTATCTATGCTGCTGATTTCTTGCTTTTAAGCAAACTCATCTGCTCACAACAGACTCATGTTCAGGCTGCTGTTTAATATACCGTATTACTTTACTTTCTTCTTACACTTTATATTTTTGCTATTATTTGGTGTAACTGGTACCTTAAGTACACAATTGTGTGTATTTCCTCATGCACCGCATGTGATGCGAATGACAATAAAGAACCTTGAATTTTTTACATCTTCTCTTCCTGCAGACATAAACGAGTGTGAGGACATCAGCGACAAGGTCCCGTTGTGTCAGAACGGGCAGTGCACAAACACAGAGGGATCCTACAAGTGCACCTGTTTGCCGGGCTTCGTGGCCTCTGCTAAGCCACACAAATGTATCCCGGCGATCCCCGAGTCCAGACTTAGGAAGGCAGAGAACTGAGACAGACTTTTTCTGATCCCTAAGATCATCCTTTTGCCCCTTATTTTCTTGAAGGCACTAGAACCTCCGATGGTTACACTGTTCGTCCAAGCTTTTTCCCCTCATATGACACAAACACCAACGTAAACTAACAGAATCATATCCCAACAGACACATTCAGGAACTGTTCGGTGAATGTACTACATGGGATTCAGTTTTTGCCACATTTCTATTTGCCTTAAAGGGATATTGTGGACTGATCTTTTATACTCAGTGACCCCCAGGCAAATTGATATTCTAATATATTTTCCACTGTAACTTCTCTGCCAATTTTATTATTTTCTTTTAAAATGTATTTATTTATTTCATTGACATGACGGGCCTCTGTAAATTTAAAAAAAGCAACCTATTTCAGAGGTTAGACTTGATTCTTTTATTTGACTTGCCTCCAATTGACTATATAGACACTGTGAGGAGAATTTGCTTTTTTTGTTTGTTTGTTTTTTTCTAAAGAAGGAATTTCACTATTAATGTGCCATATTTCACCCTTTATTTCACTGGGTCATCAAATATCTGATTTTATCCCACAGCTGTCTTTCATCAAGATTCAAGCTAAAGTTGACAAATTTTTGGACCAAGAATCAAAAAAGTCAGCATAACTAAGCTTTTAAAATGTTTAAAAGCTGCAGCACTGCACAGGCTTTCTGAAAATGGTTCATGAGGTAGAACCGAATGATTTACATCAGTTGCACATATTAAAATACAGTACTAACATTTTTTTTTGTACGCTTCCAATTACTTATAAATATTTTATACTTGCATGGAGTTGAAAAAAAAATCAGAGGAAAAATACCTCTCAGCTTTGATCATGTTTTCTGGACTAAATTTTAAAAGTTAAAAAAAAAAAAAAAAAGTATGAACTTTTTGACAAATATCACAAAAGCAAGCGATTGATATTGAGTGTCAGTATTACCTAAGCAAAATATAGTTCTTTGTTCCTCTTCAAACCAGTTCACATTACCCATGTATGTGCACTGACACATGTATGTAAAGTTAAAGGCTTTGATATATTTTGTACAGCTTTAGTACTATGTATTATTTTTGTCACATAGTCTTTGAAAGCATTATAGCACAACAAATATTGTTTGACAAACAACAACTGTAAGAAACATCCAGCATTTTTAGCTTTGTAGATCTATATATGTCTGTAAAAATGTCTTTAAAAGCATATATTTTTCTGTATGAGAAGAGTGGCTGACACCGTACCATAGGAACTGTATGTATACCCTGCCCTGTGGAGCAGACAATGAATTATATATAAATATTTTTTGCACGTGGCAGCACTGTTCTACAAAAACAAATGCTTTGAAATTTTGTGCATCACAACTTTACAACTAAACTCTAGTAAAAGTGGGCATTATTTAAGTTTTTTGCTGATTCTCTGTGTAATTTATGTTTCATATACAGCAGCCATTTGGATTTGGAATTTTGTATCATATCATATTCACCATTCATTTTTTCGATGCTCACTTTACTTTACTGTGTTCTTCAAATCATCGCCTAATGTAAACCATAAGTCTCAGCAACGAGTCTAAAGCTGAAATGTTTAAAGCTTAAAAAAAAAAAAAAGAACTTGAGACAAATGTCCTGTTGTAAAGTTGTGGTCAATGTCATGCTCATTCATTTTGTTTACCTCTTGACTGTAATCACAATCAGTCATCAAAATAAATCATGAAAAACTAAGTCTCTGGCAGCATAATTTATTGTGGAAAAAATACAATTTTGCAGATCGAGTTGATCAGAGGTTAATTATTAATTATTAAATAGAGCACTTCGCAAAGGTAAACAAAACTATAAATACATTTTTGAAAAGCAGCTATGGCTTGTTGAAGAGTATGACTTCCAAGAAAAAAACAGTTACATGAATACACGTTGACAATGATTATAAGAAGGAAAAAAAAAGGCATTTTTAAGGAAAAACTTTTATAGAACAATGTCTCCCTCTGGCGATCAAAATTTACTCGCTTTTTCATAGTTTTATTTATTTATTTATTTATTATCCCCGCCCCACCGGAAATTACACTTCCTGAATATATTAATTTCCAGAGATATGGTAACATTTGGAGTATTACTGAAAAAAAAAAAAAAACCTCAGATGTAATCTGATATTTTGTCTGGCAAAATTCTTGATTCATAAACAGTGTTAAAATCCTATAATCCCCAGTTTTTAACTTTTTTTTTTTAAATCTGAATTCCAATTATATTTGAAATCACTGAAATACAGTACTGTATATTGAAACATATGAAGACCTATATGAAATGTTAATGGAATTGCCCACTAATGCGTGCTAATCCTAATTCTAATACGTATACAGTGCCCCCCTTGTTTTGTTTTCCCTTTACCTTTTTAATTGTACCTTATTCTTTAATCAAGTTTTCCCTTGATGTTACCTCTACTATGCCCTTTTTACACTATTGCAGCAACTATTGTGAATTGCCACACTTGCTTGTACAAAGTATTTGTTTTTTATAAATAAAATTTTCTTTAAAAACTTTTTATTTGATTTTTTTTTTTTTTAATCGGAGCACTTTTGCATTACCTTGTTAGAATAGGTAGATCCTAAGGATAAATAAACTCAAATGAAGTAGATGTACGCATTAAAATTAATTGGGTCACCAGGAATTCAAGTTCAAACGTGCCCTAAAGACACATAAAGTACGGTACAGTACCGTATTTCCCAAATGATCCTCCGGGCTTTCCGTAGAACACGAATTTGTTTCAAATGGATTTTGGGAAATTGAGTCTAATCCTGCAATACCGTGTTTTTGCGTCCACCTCTTGTTTTAGTTTGGAATACATTTCCCAGAATGCAATGTAACATTAGCCTTTTCGTTGAAAGAAATACAAGCTTATTTGCGGTACGGGGCTGCTAAATAACAGTATTGTAAATAAAATAACGGTAATATAGTAGACAGTTAGCTCTATTAGCTAGCATAAGTAGTTTTGATTAAAAAACTTACTAGCTCAACGACAACCATGTAAATTAACACTTTTATGTTTGGTCGTTTGTAAAGTGAGAAAGTGTAGTGTGAATGTGTCTTGTGTTGACAGACATTACCTGGATCACCATGTTTGTGAGTATGCTAGCAACTCATCTCAACAGCTGTATGACTCTTTACCAGTGCATTTATTTTATATGATTAAATAGTACCAACAATTTGTTGAGCTATACTTTAATTCAGACTGGAGTCTGGTCGTGGAACAAGGTTTGATTTACTAATGGCAAAAGAAGAATGCATTTTTCAATGGGACAAATCCAGGGATACTTCCACACTTCGAAACAGGAACATCTGCCCTCCAGCAAAGCAGAAATACTCAGTCACTCCTGTGCCAAAGGACAAAACCAGTCCAACAGCTGGGCGTTTGTTAGAAGATGACACCCAGTCCTCGAATGGATCAGCTGCCTCCTCATCACCCAGAGGAAGGGAGGATTTCCCAGCTAAAGTGGTGCTGATGCTGGTGGTTGGGCTGTCGTTTGCTACACGCCTTTACAAGATAGCAGAGCCCCCACATGTGTGGTGAGTAACATCCTGATGGCTCATGCACCTCATTAGCAACTTTCCATAATGACTCTTGTGTGTTTCAGCTGGGATGAAACTCACTTTGGCAAGATGGGAAGCTACTACATCAACAGAACCTTCTTTTTTGATGTCCATCCTCCTCTTGGAAAAGTGAGCGGGCTGAAGAACGCTTTTATGAAGATAATACTTTTCATGCAAACCTGATGGAATAAAGTGTCTATTGTTTTGCAGATGCTGATTGGTCTCGCTGGTTATATTACTGGCTATGATGGCTCCTTTCCTTTTGTAAAACCAGGAGACAGATATGAACATCACAATTACTGGGGGATGAGAGGAGTATGTTGCTTTTCACAAAGAGTGTGTCAAAGATTTGAAGGGTCCTGTATATTAAAGTAGCTGCCATTTATGTTCTGCCTCTTTTTGCAGTTTTGTGCCATTCTGGGCTCCTTTCTTCCAGTTTTTGCCTACCTCATAGTGCAAGAGCTGTCTCAGTCTCTCACTGCTGCGCTCATCACTGCCACCCTGCTCATATTTGGTTAGTTTTTTTATTTTTTTTATTTTTTTTTTTACATTTTACACAACCAGATCACATATTAGAATATTTATTATTATAGTATAATTGTTTGTCTCGCATAACAATGTACTGGAATGTGAAAATGGAAGAAATGTTTAAGTTTTGTCTGTCCTGCTGATATTAGCGCATAGTTATTAATAGATAGGAAACAAAACAAGTTGAATATAATTTATAGTAAATTTCACATAATTTTTCATGTTTACATTTTTTAGTAAAATGCAATGTTTTAGTTAAATTTATATGTTCTTGTTTCCACCTGCTTCCTGACAGACACAGGCTGCATCACCATCTCCCAGTACATCCTGTTAGACCCCATCCTCATGTTCTTCATCATGGGAGCTGTTCTGAGCATGGTGAAGTTCAACCAACAGAGGTGCAGGTAGGAGGCCACCGAAAAATTTCTTTGGCTCATTCTTTGTTTTTCTGCTGCTGAAGTTCAGGAAATTTAAGCAGAATTAACAGCTGGCTTACTTAAAGAGTAAAAATGCTCTAATGGTCAAGTTGGATTTAGTTTAAAGATAAAAATGCATCACATTCTCTGTTTTTTTTTTATTTTTATGCAATGTCACATGTAATTTTTGCTTTGTATATTTAATACGTTCTCATTTACTTATTGGTTAGTTGTAATATATTACATTAATCAGAATGCTTAGGCCATTTTCTTACGTTCTATGTTTAGTTTGTGGCAAACTGAATGTAGCTCTTTTTCTGTTTAAATGTTTTATAAACAGATAAATGATTGATTCATTCTGATTGGTATTTTTAGTCCTTTTTCTGCCTCCTGGTGGCTCTGGCTCCTGCTGTGCGGCATCAATCTTGCTGGGGCTCTCGGGGTGAAGTTTGTGGGTCTGTTTGTCATCCTTCTGGTGGGACTGAGCACAGTCTGGGACCTCTGGGAACTTTTGGGAGACCTGAACCTTTCGCTGGTAAACTGCACTACTTTTGTTATGAATGTATATTTTCAAATTGACCTATAAATTTCACTGCCAGTCCCATCTTTCTCTTTTTCTGGCCGCAGATGGACTTCGCAAAGCACTTTCTGGCTCGGATCGTTGGGCTCATCCTGCTTCCTCTCTTCCTGTATATTACAATATTTGCGGTCCACTTTGTTGTACTAAACAAAAGGTGAGTGTGACTTTACTCAGCGTGATGACATACACCACATTTTTTGAGGAGTTGTATTGATTATTATTTCTTGCTAGTGGGCCCGGTGATGGTTTCTTCAGTTCTGCCTTCCAGTCCCGGCTAATAGGAAACAATTTGCACAACGCATCCATGCCTGAGTGTGAGTGCAAACGCAAATTTGAATAAAACCAAATATGTTGCTGCAAATCTGTTCAATGAAAGATATTTTAACCATGTTAACTGTTGTGTTTCCTTATGTTTTACTAACTTAATATCCCACATTCTTTGTTCATTTAGACTGTGTTTAGAATCAGTTGCACAATTCTTGGATCTTTAACCTAATTGTTTATATAAAAGTATTTTTCCAGTTTATTAGATCATGCTCTCTCCTTTATTTGTTGGTTTTCTTCTGTAGATCTGGCTTATGGATCCATCATTACAGTGAAAAACCTCCGTATAGCTGGAGGTTATTTACACTCTCACTGGCACTTATACCCAGAGGGAGCAGGGGCAAAGCAGCAGCAGGTCAGCCATTACTTTGAAACACTGAATTCTATTTAATCGGTTTTATTCTGAAAGGTCTTTTTTTCTTTTCTGTTATTAACAGGTGACAGCTTACCTCCATAAGGACCAAAACAACTTGTGGCTCGTTCACAAACAATATGATAATGACTGTAAGAACATTCTGTTGATCAGTTTTGCAGTGATGCCAGATTCACCTAATCCCAACTTTGTTAGTTAAAGTAGATTTTTTGATGCTTGTCTGTGCTCTCATTTAGTTCAGAACCACCATCCCTAAAGACTGTATAAACTGTCCCCTTTAATGAGGAGATTAACAGCTGAGGCACCTGGTGAAGTGATAGTGTGTCTTTACTCTGTTTCTGTTGTTTATCTGTAATAAGCTCAGTCTGGTACTCTGGATTTGGTTCGACACGGTGACATCATCCGATTGGAGCACAAAGAGTAAGAACCACACATTTACTTTGCCAAATGAAGTCCCTGTTTAAATTTTATAAATATTTTTCCTTTTATTTTTATTTTTTTTAGAACAACCCGTAACCTTCACAGTCACTTCCATCAAGCTCCTCTGACCAAGAAGCATTTTCAGGTTACAGGCTATGGAGTTGTGAGTAGACCTGTGGCATAAACCTTTTTTATTTTATTTTAATTGAATGAAATTCAAACTACCGTTGTTTCTGTTCTCAGAATGGAACCGGGGACACTAATGATCTGTGGAAGGTGGAAGTGTGCGGCGGTCGGAAAGGCGATCTGGTGAAAGTTCTGCGCAGCAAAGTTCGCTTTCTGCACAAAGCTACGGGATGTGTGCTGTACTCCTCTGGAAAGACTCTTCCCAAGTGGTAAAGCTTCACCTTCTCCGCTCTTGATTTATTTCTGAGTGCAGACAGTCAACGTGTGCTTGATGTTTGGTTTCTGTCCAGGGGCTGGGAGCAGGTCGAAGTGACCTGCAGTCCCTACTTGAAGGAAACTTCGAGCTCTCAGTGGAATATTGAGGATCATATCAATCCCAAACGTATGATTAAACATATTCATGCTTATATTTATTGATGTTAAAAACTTCTAAATATATTTAATTCCCCTCTGTGTGTCCTGGCAGTGCCCAACATCAGTCTTTCTGTGTTGAAGCCCAGTTTTCTGGAAATCTTACTGGAGTCCCACATAGTTATGATAAGAGTAAGTAACCACAAGAAAATGAATCATTCAACCTGCTTTCAAATTGATTAGTTACAATCTGCCCATTTAAATAAAAACATGTTTTATTATCATTATTATTTAGGGTAATAGTGGCTTGAAACCTAAAGATAATGAAATGAACTCCAAACCTTGGCACTGGCCAATCAACTACCAGGTATGGATATAAGTTTTGTTTTTATAAAATACAGTTTAGGTCATCAATAATTATTCTTAATGCCAAATGTTTGTCTGTTTTTTGTTGCTGTTGTTGCTGTTGTTTTGTTTTGTGAAGGGGCTTAGATTTTCAGGTGTTAATGAGACAGAGTATCGCATTTACCTGCTGGGAAACCCTGTAAGTAACCCTCCTGTATTTGTTGATATTGATGTCTAGATTAATTTCCTGATCAAATCTTCTGTATTTAGGTGGTTTGGTTGATAAATCTGGCCAGTTTAGGATTGTATCTCATCATGGTAGCAGTGGCATCTGTAGTCATTCAAAGAGGATTCTCACTGGGCCAAAAAAGAACTGGTACGAATGGTGACAGTAGAATCAGGTACTGCTCAGCCGTGGCTGCAGCAGAGATCTAAACGTCAAATAAGGGCCTTGTGAACTATTGTGTGTGTTTCAGAGCATTCACGTGTGCTCAAGGGAGGAGGAGGACTGCTGCTGCTCGGCTGGCTGCTGCACTATGCTCCCTTCTTTGTTATGGGCCGAGTTCTCTACTATCATCACTACTTTCCTGCTATGCTCTTCAGCAGCATGCTAACAGGTACCAAAGTCTGAAGCGTGTTGCCCATTTCCAATAAAAGTAGCAGGGGTTTTCAGACTGTACACCAGAGGTGCAGATAGAAACTTAACAAAAGGACATGTGATAAAACGCAGTTCAGATTTAAGAGAAGCAACTCCAAATTTAACATTTAAACTGCTCTCTGCATTTTAACACACAGTTACAGCATAAGAACTTTATTGGAGTATTTTGAACTGGCTGCAGATTTTTAACTCTAAAAATAGAAACCTGGAACTTTCCCATCACTATTTACAAATTGCCTTTTATCTTTTGTGCCCTCTGCCTTTGCTACAGTTCAATGCATCAACTATTTATCACAAAACACCTCATTCTACTCATTCAGCCGCATTAAAAGAGTGTCACAAATTATCCTCACAGAATGAACGTCACAAATTAACAACATAGCATCACCAAAAGTTTCTTTTCAGTTTTCAAGCACATAATGTGGCATTTTATGAAACCAAGTGATTATTGCTGAAAGAAACACGTTCCAGATATTTTAAGTAATGAAAGTGATGCATGATTAAGTCTGATATAAAGTTTCAAATACACGTTCATGTGTAGTTCTTCTTTTAAAGGCATTGTGTGGGTAGCTATAGAAATATAAGAAAATGTTGTCCTGAGTAAAGCGCTCTTTGTTTCACAGGAATGACATTGGACATCTTCTTAAGAAGTACCGATCTGCTCCTTCACCCTCCTTATTCTGACTGGCTGCAGAAAGGCGGGCTGATGGTCCTCTTCTTTAGTGTTCTGTACAGGTGAGCTGGTGGAAGGGATGTCTTGTTAGTATTTCACTTACAAACTACATTTTTTGTGTATTTTATACCAAGTTTTATACCCACTTGCTCAAAAATGTTCTTTTAAATAGAGGTCTATTTTATTTAAGTGATGGTTAAACATTTTTAAAATTGGACAACTAAGCTTTAATCAGTATAGAAGTGTTTATCTACCGCTGACCTCACTAACACTGTATTTTTTTTTTTCTCCATCAGTTTCTACCTTTTTCATCCGCTCTCCTACGGCATGACGGGTCCTCTAGCACATGAAGCAGACAGCGCCATGTTTGGTCTAAAGTGGATGGACTCCTGGGAGTTCTAGTCATTCCCCACAGTGTTTTAACACTAATGTTTTGTATTTCTACAATACTGGACTGAAAGATTTTTAGATTTTAAGTGTTCACACAGAAGTAGTTTTCTTAAGGTACAGGCTCATTTGCTAATTGTCCAAATTTTTGTGTCATGCTACTTGATACATTGTAAGCTAGCATTATTGAAGAATGCTTTAGAAGACAAAATGACTGAAAATGTGCAAATCAGTGTTGTGGAGTTTGAGTTAGATTTTAATCGTAGCTAAACTGCCTTACATCAAACTACAACTTTTAATCAAAAGTGCCTGACAAGAACAAAGATGAGAATGCTTAAAAGGTTCAAATGTTGCATTTTTTTGTTGTTATTTTTAAATTTATTAATGTTATCCCAAGACATCTAAGAGAGTTTTTTTATTTTATTTGTGAATGTACTGTTCTTGTTCATGGTAATTTGATTTAGTACTGTGGAATACAACTACTGTTTAAATGTTTACATTTTTAGAGAGCACAATAAAAGATGATATTCTTGTATTCTGTGCTTACTGCAAATAATCCATCATGGAAAAATAATTAGTCTTAACAAGATAGTTCAACAGAAATAAATAAATAAATTAGAAATGTGAATGAATAAATATAACCTAATAAATTGTTAATTTAAGACATAAATCAAAAATTTTCTCGATACAGTAATAAATCTGAAGTAGTGAAAAAAATTGTTTTTAAAAAAGCAGACTAGTTGACTTTTTGGACACAATTTGAATCAGGTTTTTACTGAACATCCAGTTTTTGCAGACATAAAAACATACTGGAGAAGACAAGAAAGTTCATGCTCAATAATCCAGGAATCAAATCTGATAATTCTCAATCAGTTCATCTGGACAGTTTCCTTTTAGTAGAAACGTTTCACCCTAACTCCAGAGGGCTTCATCAGTCAGAGTAGTTCCAGCATGCTGTTACCCCACCAAGCAATAAACAACTCAAGTGGACTAACCAGTTTGCTAGAGCCAAGATGGTGAGCATGAACTTTCTTGCCTTGAACCACTTTGGCTGTGGCTACCTGCCTGGGAGGAGTCAACGAGGGACAGGACGGCCTCCAGAAACCATCTTGGCTCCAGCAAACTGGTTGGTCCACTTGAGTTGTTTACTGCTTGGTGGGGTAACAGCATGCTGGAACTACTCTGACTGATGAAGCCCTCTGGAGTAAGGGTGAAACGTTTCTACTAAAAAGAAACTGTCCAGATTTTTCAATAATCTTTCTATAGTCTTTCAATAATCTTTCACTAGTCTTTCAATAGTCTTTCAATAATCTTTCAATAGTTTTTCAATAATCTTTCAATAGTTTTTCAGTAATCTTTCAATAGTCTTTCAATAATATTTTATCTTCAATAGACTTTGAATAATCTTTCAATAGCCTTTCAATAGTCTTTCAATAATCTTTCAATTGCCTTTCAATAGTCTTTCAATAATCTTTCAATAGTCTTTCAATAATCTTTTAATAGTTTTTCAATATTTCAATAGTCTTTCAATAGTCTTTCAATAAGCTTTCAATAGTTTTTAAATAATCTTTCAATAGACATTCAATAGTTTTTCATTAATCTTTCAATAGCCTTTCAATAGTCTTTCAATAATCTTTCAATAGTCTTTCAATAATCTATAAAACAGTTTTTCAATAATATTTCAATGGTCTTTCAATTGGGTTTCAGTAATATTTCAATAATATTTCAATAATCTTCCGATAGTCTTTTGATAGTTTCAGACATGCACTCAGCTCAGTACAGCTGCTGCACTGAGCTGCACTGAGCTGAGTGCATGTCTGCTGATGCGCGTGCACGTACCGGCGTATAGCGAAAATATTTTAATCAAGCTGATTTGAACATTTATAAAGATAATGTTCAGCTCAGACACACTTCTGCTTATAATATCAGCCAAAAAATATATTTTTAGGTGTTTATTTTGCTCAATTTTAAACAGATGTACGGTTTCCTTTCGATGCGCACACACATTATCCTCAAAGCGAAAGTAATTACACTTTTACTAAGTTCATCTTCCCAAACTGAAGACAAATCGCTCAAATCTTGATTTAAATAGTTAAATTAGTGGCTTTATTTATGTTCATCATTGAATTGTACAGGGGGCGTTCCAGCTGACTCCTGCTCATACGTCACAGACATTTACGCTGAAATAGATGGATTTTCAGTGAAAAAAAACAGTGCCACATTTAAAATGATTTTCAATGAAATTTCAATATATTTATGTTTGTTTGCAAAAACGAACATAGCTGAATGATACAAGATATATATGTTGTGCCATTTTATGCAAAGTTCAAACATCATGTCAGTGGCGCTTTAAAGAACGATCTGAAAATTGTCACCCCTCACAGAAGAGAAAGTTGATGGGGTGGATTTCAGCATCTCAATTAACCACCTCAAACCAGTTGCTATGACCAGAGTTCTACAGATATTTCACATTACATGAATATTCCAGCAAAAATTTTATATTTCTGCTCCAGCCAGTTGCAACTGTCAACATTTGCGCAAACGGAAAATGTATGTAAATATCCATTCATTGACAAGATTTGGTTTTAGGATTCATGCACAACACAGGATAACAGGATTGGTTTAATTATTTTATTGAAACATTGCTGCTGGTGGAGGTCTGGATCCGGGAATGGGTTCAATCTGTAGAGATAGGAAGGTCAGTAAACTTGGCTTTACTATGAAGGTTCAGGGGTTTATAGAGGCAGTCAGTAATCTTCACAGTTGAGTAAGAGTGGGGATCCTTAAGGGAGCTGGTGTGGCTGACGTCCTATACTGTGAGCAGGCTGCAGCAGAGAGAGAGGATTATGTAGGGCGCAGTTAAGAGTTGTTCAAGTCCATTAGAACAAGCAGGGGTCAAGAACCGTAGAGCAGAAATCCAAAGACAAATCCAAAACGTGATCAATGAGGCGTAGTCATGATAATAATAAACAGAGTCTGTACCATGGTTAGAAAGTAGAATCCAAAGCAGGCAAGGGTCAGGCAAGGCTAGGAATCCAGAAGACAAAACAAGACAGGTAGACAAGACTATGGCATGGATTCTGGACATCTACAATCAAGACTTTCTATAATCTGGCAACAAATGAGTGAGAGCACGAGGCTTAAATAGGGAGCAGAACAGGTGCATGAGATCAAGGCTGATTACTGTGGTGGAGCAGAGTGGGCTTGGTGCAGGGTGACAGGAGCAGAGCTTGAACTAGAGCAGGAGAAAAACAAAACATGAGGACAAACTATGGCAGGGAGGGACAGAAAACATGACATTCATTTAGAAAAACATGTTTACATGAGACGCTTTGAAACTTTTAAGATCGGACTTATTTGAGGGTGGCAGCAATTTACTTTGGTCTTGATGTCTCTATAACTAGCCGTTAGCTCGTTAGTCTGGTACAGTAGTCCTGCGCTACTTCGCAGTTCGACTTTTGCAGACTTGCTCTTTTGCGGTTTTTCAAAGTAAGATTGGACATGACACACAATGAGCTGATTGATGGATGAGCCACAAGAGTGGCATGGAATTTTTATTTTAAATACATTTTAAATGATTAAGCATCTGCTAAATCATTAGGTGCAGGGAGAAACTGCCTCCTGTTGTGTCGTGATCTCCGCTCTCAGCCACCTGCGGCACTCTGCCACACACATTTCTCCTCTGTGCAGCGTGAAGCAGCTTTGTGAAGGGTTAACCCTTTGCTGTCCAGCCGCACCCATCGACTTTTGTCTTCCAACTTAGAATTCACAGTATATGACATTGTAAAATCATCATAATCACAAAATATAAAAGTGTTAAAAGTAATTTTTTTATTTTTAGAACTTCTATGTTCAGCTGTTGAAGTGTAATTGATCAAGAAGTACATTTCTGTTCCGTGCTGCAGAGCTGCATAAAAGGTTAGCTTTTTGCTGTCCTGCTGCGCTTCTCTTCCCTACACTTTAAATTTAAATACTGTAATGTTTTAAATAAACAAAGTATTTAAATTTAAAGGGTTTTTTTTACACAGAAGGAGGGAGATTGAGAAAAGATGATGAGTGTGATTGCAGCGGAGAAGTGGGCTAGTATCGAGCAGAGATCATGACATTCTTTGCTTTTTTTAAGAATGTTTAGAGTTTAGAAACATTGTTTATAATATTGTAAGAGTGTGGGCAAGGTTTATAAAACCTTAATATATATAAATACTACAATAAACTACTACTACTTGTACTACTATCCCTATTTTGCAGTTTTTCACTTATCGCAGTGGGGCCTGGCCCCTAAACTCTGTGCGAAACGAGGGACTACTGTTGTATCTACGTAACAAAACACAAAAAGAACAATGTCTTCTTTTAATGTGACTTTCATAAAATTGTAGTGCAGTTTATCAGCTTGATGTGATTTATGTTTTTAAGTAATTCTGAATGATAAAATTAATTGTTTGTATTTTACAGCTAAAAGTACATTTAATAGAAATATAGGAAAGGGTTTCAGCATCAAATAAACATCAAGATACGTTTTATCTGCATAGTTGGAATGATTTACTGGCACAAGAATGTAGTGAAAAATACAATTTAACATCTTTGGTGTATTGGCGAATCACATATTTAGTATGGTGCTGTGCATGCTACATTTATCACAGATGTCTTGCTGAGTTGATGCATTATTTGTTTTAAAGTTGATTTGAGCTCATTGCCATCATTTTGTTATTAGTTTAATCATGTTAAGGTTATTGCTGTGTCAGTTCTTAAACATCAGCTCATTAATTGTCTTACCTATAAAGAAATGCTTGATGTCATTATAATGATTCTTTCATTTACTGATTTCACTTGTGGTGTTTAAAAAGTACAGTATTTAGTTAGTTTTCTCACTTTGCAACCCAATTTCTGATTGTGACCTTGCTTACACTCAGATGCAGACACACACCAAAATGGAAGTGTGCACGTTACTTATTTTTCGAATTATCCAGATCACAATGTTTGCACAAAAACGTACAGTATATGGCGGCAGCCATCTTGGATTTCGACTTGGCAGCCCCATTTTTGACATTGACCTTTCTTACGTCAAGATTCAGCCGCACAGCAGAATGGCAGTCGGCACCTTGCTTATTTTTCAAGTGTTTAGCTCACAAGCGGACAAACTTATAAGGCTGCAGCCATCGTAGTTTGATTGGCGACCCAAGTTTTCAACAGGAACCTTTGTTTTGCCGCTCACAGTTCTACGTTGCCAGACACCAACACATGCTGATTTACTCAGGGTTCTGCTGTCTGTTCTTCTAGATAGACTGTCTAACAGAAAGGCATGGTTCTCAGAAGGGAGGGGCATTTGATGTTTCAGGCATTTTTCTGTGAACATTGATTGAAGCGTCTGTCTGGAGTTTTGGAAGAAGCATTTCATTGTCAGCGTGTGTGTGAGTTTAGAGGCAGGTGTGGCCTATGTGAATTCCAGGCTTAATGATAGGCTTACAAATTTGACAGCCCCATCAACAGTCTTTGACCCATAACCACTAACCAACAACACACAAGATGACTGAAAAGCCAAGGAGACATTAAGTGGGTGTGTTGGAGCGTGCACATGTGAAAGTGTTTGTCGTAGACTGGCTGGTTTTTATCACACTGTTACTTCAATGAGTAGGGGAGGAGAAAAAGGGGGGAAACTGTATCCTGACAGCTGGTTGGCAGTGTATCCCTCCTCCTCTTCTCCTTCCTTCTCTCTATGCTTTAGTCAGATTTAAGGCAGGAAAAGCAGAAAATTGGAGTTGGGTCTCATGAAGCTGCTGGCACAGACAGGCAAGTTGAAGGAAAGAGGACGTTTAGATAGAGGCAGACAGATTCTGTAAAAGCGGAGGATAAGAGGCTAACACATCTGACATCTCAAACGACTCATCAGGCAACTTTGATTAACCTAATGGCGATGCTGGTCTTCAAGTCCTGCCTTGGAAAACTGGTATGAGACGTGTAGGAGGGCAACTGGTTGGATTTTTTTCTGTTAATTTGGTTGCAGCTATTTAGAAGTAAAAAAGGAAAGGAGCGTTTCATCCTGTATAGCTCTGTTTTTATTCAAGTTATTTTGAACGAACTACATGTGCTGCAGGCAGAGAGTTAAATCCTCATCAGCATAATCTTCAGTCAGTCATAGCAGCAGAGTAAAGTAAACGTTTGCACCTTAAGCTACACCGTTGTAAAAAGAGTGCTGGTGCTGACAGTAAACCACAACATGGAGAAAATCTCATAAAACAATATTTTTACACTTTTAGGTCACGTGACTCCGACCTTTTACAACAAACCAAATTGTTCAGTTTTAGTGCAGTTCTGTGGGTAAATTACATAACTCTTCTAAATGATAAGTCTTGTGTTTGTTTAGAAACCAGACACGAGAAGTTCTAGAGGGAGTTTGGACAGAGAAGAAGGTGGACTCCAACCTCCGGTGAGTTACTATATTTTTTGTTTTCTTTCACTGATTTGTTTAAAATGAACTGCTGTTTGTTTGTTTTTTGTTTTTTTTTTCATTAGTATCTGTATTGTTGTACTTTTTTAATGAATGTATCAGTGACACAAACCAGAGTTTGATGTACTTCTGGCCTCAATATGATATCATAATTTTCTGAATTTAATGTCGGAATAAAAACTGTCTGCAGCTTCTTTTTGCTGAACTGTTTGCAATTTAAATAAAACAGAAATTAGATTAGCAGATTTGAAGCAAATGGCTGCTAAACGTGTTTGTTTGGATTCAAGCAGAGGGGGTATGATCTGGGGACAGGAAGCAATTTAAAGTGGGAGTGGGGGGTGTAAGCAGTGCAAGGTCAGTGTTTTCTCACAGCATCTATGGGTATTAATAGAGGGCCGTTACAAGAGAAGAATGCTGGAGGTCTTTAGTTGTAATTCTAACCAAAATGTATTAAAACCTCGATTAGGAAAAAACATTCACTGCGGTTTTATAAAAAAATAAAATAAAATAAAAAAAGCTGTCAATGGTTTCTTTCTGTTTTTTGTTGTATTTATGCATTTTGTTTGCCATGTTGATTTTCATAAAGTTTGATGTAATGGGGTGAAAATCTGTTGTCAGGATTGATATGTTCAAGCTACACAGAAAACTAAAAAAAATAAATTACAGGACCAGCTAATGTGCAGATTTGTTAATTATTCCTTTTGTTTAGAGACATTTTTCCTTATAAATTTCCCATTTTATCACATTTTCACAGGGAGAAACTGTTTTACATGACCATAGCTTTATTTCTGTGGCTTTCAGAGGGCTGTTTAGCAAAAACAACCATTTTTCTTTACCACTTTCTAACCTTCAGATGACCAAATTAAGATTTTTATTTTCTGTTATAGATCATTTTGCGGCGTTATTTGTTGTCATGCAGGAGGAATAACCACTTATGTTTTCATGGTTACACAAAGTTAACATTTGCATCAAGCCAAACCTACTGGTTGTTGAATTGTGTTAATGTCAAGATGTCTCTAAAGAATCAATTCCTTCTTACTAAGTCGTTTTAGTTTCCAGGTTGTCGGTCTCTGTTGTTTATCAGGTATATTTGTCTTATTTGTGTTCAGTAGGTTTTGCGTGTGCAGAGCTGAACACAGCTGTATTTTGGTGTGTTTTTGCTCGATGCCATCAGGAGTTGTTGTAGCAGCCTGAAGCTGCCACAGGCCAGATATTTCCGTCTCTGTAATTCATCTTGTCCTCCTCCTCCCATTGAATGTTTGTGGTTTGTGTTGGGAAAATCTTTCAGAGTTTGTGCTTGTGCGTGTGTGTGCGTGTGTGTAAATTGGGTCTTATTTTGGGGTGTTGATGGTTGTCAGGCCACAACACTCTGATGGCACCAGGGTAATTGAAGACTTTAGTGTTGTTTTCTCACACTGTGAAAACAGCAGAGATGCTGAAACAGCAGCAGTGGAACTCGGAGCATATCCTACAACTCCAGTTTGTGATTTTCATCTAAGCTTGCAACCATTAAATCACAAAAATATGTTGCATGAATGTGTTATAGTTTTGAAATGGGAGCTTCAATGAAGGAGACAGTTGCTTCTGAATGTTTAAATAATTTATTTTTGAACAACAATGACACAAATTGCATGTAACTTTGAAAACATCAACATCTTCTTGAGTTGCAACAGCTTTCTGTGAACTAAATGAGACTTTGTAGCAATGTAAACAGGATTCTCTGTTTTTTTTTTGTTTTTTTTTTTGCTGACTGCTCTTGTTTTCTTTTCTCCTGTCAGATTTCAATTTCCTGTAGAGTCTGATTATATTTACTTCTTAACTCAATTCTGTGTTTGTTTGTGCAGACAGGAAACCAGCACATATACCAGCCTGTCGGAAAACCAGGTAATAAACAGGCCTCCATAACACACAACCACATCATTCAGTCAGAGAACCACTATTGTTTTACTGTCTTTTGTCTTTCATAATCTATAATATGCATTTTACACATTTTACCATTATTACTGTATGTTGTGCTGTTATTTCCTCACACTGGACAAATTATACACATTACTGTACAAATGATTTGCTGTAAATCACTTCAGGTTTCTTTATTTTTTGCTTACAAGGAGCTAGACATTCCCTTAACCTTTCAAATAGCTCTGGTCTTAAATTCTAATAATAGCTCTCTATGCAATATGTGAGGATGTCAGCAAGCACTCAGTCAAGCTGAACTATGAGTACAGTGCAGTTAGCGCTGTAGTCATGGTTTGCACCAATAAAAAACAACAAAAAGAATTTATCCAAGATGCATTGTTGCTACGGGACTTGCAGTAGTGACAGCCGAAATGCTGACAACCCTCGAATGCAAGTTATTTGGTTCATGCCGTTTCCAAAGCCGATTACTGTTGAGCCTCGGATTTGGAAATTACCAGTATACTGTACTGGTTTCCTGCTTGAACATATGTGAACTGGCATTTTGATGGTTCGACATTTGTTCTGGTCAGTGTCACTGCACATGGACTCCGCTACCACCTTTAACAGTAGTGGCCCTTGCTTAGTGCTTTGGAACAGCTACAGAGATGTGTTGTAGTGTGCCTCCTCCGTGGCACATGGTGCATGCTGGTGTTTCTGCCTTGCCACAACTACGGTAAATAAAATGAATGGACTGGGCAGTATCATACACTGGATGTAAAACTTGATGCAATATAGTTCAGCTCTCCACAGCTTGCCCACTCTGTTGTTTCAGTCTCACCATTTGGCTTGCCCGTTCCTCCTTGACTCCACCTCTAACCTCCTTTTGGACCAGATTCCACCTTTCTTACCTTTGAAATTGGTGAAGTCAATTGATGGAATGCTTCCCAATCTTGCCAGACCTCTTGTGACTGTTCCCACTAGGGCTTTGTGGTGCAGCTTTGACTCTGTCAGGATCACTGCCTCTTGAGCTTTTTACTTTGTCCAAGTCTTCAATTACAGCTCGGGAAACTCTTGGGTCTCTGGATTTCTTATGTTGTAGCACCTCCCTCGTTCAGCTAACCTTGAATTCTTCAGTGATATGATGAGTAGCATCAGCTTATTTGTGTTGCCGTACAGGATGATACTGCTTACACTGGGGCAATCCCAGCCACCTAGAGATGTTTGCTAACGCTCCTCTCAAACCCTCTCACAGTAGAGAGCAGAACTTTGTAGACCAACATTGGCCACAATATCGTAGGGAGGATACATTGTTGGTAAATCCAGGCTTTAAATTTCCCTGGCAGGCCTGACCTGTCTACAACTGCCAGCTATCCCTCCAGTTCTTGATTTGCTGCTCTGACTGAGGAAGCATCTCGTAATGTGTGGTCAAAGACCTTCCCAAGGCTCTTCACCTGTTTCCCTGTAACTGATAGTTAGGTTCCTCCGACAAAGAAGCAAAACTGGTCTGTATATTATAATCAAATAAGGGATCACTCAAGACTTTTGTGCAGTACTGCATCTTTCTATCTTCAGCCATTTTTTCATTATTCAGGCTCATTATGACATCACGACTCTACTTGGGTCTAAACCAGGGCTATTCAACTGACTTCAATCCAGCTCACTTCATTACATTTTTTTCTTTGTGTGTGTGGGGGGTGGGGGGGTCTGATTTTGGGTTTGGGCTCTGTTTATTGCATTTATGATTCAATGCAATAAAATAAACAAATTCATTGTAAACTTGGGTTTATTTACATAATGATTTTAATCGATGGATGTCGGGCCCCCAAGTTGTTGGCTTTCAGAAACTGTGCCCCCCCCCCGAGCAGTTTGTTGAATAGCCCTGGTCTACACGATCCAAGTGGTTTTTGATATAACTTGAGTTCTGCCTCGTTGTGGATGGGATCTTCAGAGCGCAGCTGCTCAACACTTCTGTGGCATTAGTTTAAAACAAGCACAAAACAGCAATGGACAAATACTGTAGGTGAAATAAAGTCACAACATTTCACCGTTCTTTGTCACAGTTTTTCTAAATGCTGTGGCGGAGTTGAGACCACGTTTCCTCCGCTGGTCGGAGCCTGTAAATTGAGACCATTTGGTCTAACTCCCTCTGAATTCTGATGTCAGCTAACAAGCACAGAAACGTCTGCATGTCCTCACAGTAATACTGTGTTGATTTACTTGTTGCCCCATTTAATCTATTTTATTAAAGTAAATAACAAAAAATAAATTAGTTGCAAGGATTAAAATAGTGAATTTGATTCTCGTTTGACATTTTTCTCTGGCCAGTCATTGACCTGTGGTCTGCTGATGGTCAAATCTTCAGTTCGACTCGGTTTACTTGAAACCTTGACCCAGTAATGAGTGGGGTTACGCAGTGGAAAGATTCAGACACCATGCCATGTCGACCCAAGTAGGGCAGAGTCGAACCCATGAATAAAGTTAATTTCTATTTCTTTCTGTTTGTAACACAGCAGGTTACATGTTAACGTGTATGGCACAATGTACGGCGCTTTAATTTGACAGATCTGATGGTAAACTCTGCAAATTTAAAAAAATAAGTGAGCAAGTTAACTTTTACTAAGCTTGGGTCGGGTTGGACGATGATTCAGTTTTTCTTTGTTTTGCTTGTATGAGAAATTGTAATTTGTCCCTAAATTTGTGAACAGTTTTCTTGTTTTGTTTTATGCAGAACATGCAGCCCCTCCAAAAAAACCTCCTCGGCCCGGGGCCCAGAGCCAAGTAGGAGGTCTGGCTTGTCTGCACACCGGAGACAGTTACAACGATGGAGTCAAGGTACAGCTGCATGTGAAATATGTACCCAAACCAGAATCTTCATCCTAAAACTAATTTACTGTCACTCTTGTATGAGCTCCTGACAGCAGCATGCACACATGCCAAAAAAAAAAGCATTTAACAAACACAAATTGCATGGTTTAAATGCTGACACTTAATATGTTGCCCTTTTTTTCTTCTTCTCTTCCTCCTCCTGCATCCCACCTTACTGTTGACCCCTAGCCCTGGCGGGTAAGCAGCACACTGTCTGTGTGTGTTTACTGTGCATCTCGTCACTCGCTTCATCAAATCATTGATTCAACTAATCACAGTAATCTGTAATAGTAGTATTTAGTGCTCCAGTCTTCCTCGTGATCCTGCCAAGTTAATTGTCTTTTCCATTCAAATTAACATGCTGATCCATATTTAAGCTCTAGTTACACAGTTTTTTTTGTTTGGAATGAAAATCTTTCTGAGCTAAATATCTCAGTTTGGAGAAAAAAGTTAAATTCTGACAAGCTAATGGGAGCAGGGCCAAAAA
The DNA here is from genome assembly GCA_031762415.1 of Simpsonichthys santanae. Classification (NCBI taxonomy): domain Eukaryota; kingdom Metazoa; phylum Chordata; class Actinopteri; order Cyprinodontiformes; family Rivulidae; genus Simpsonichthys; species Simpsonichthys santanae. The sequence continues at coordinate 22,015,228 of JARVLU010001073.1, read as the reverse complement.
CAACAGCTCCTGTTTTAGTTTCTTAAAGCCCTTCAGGCTATTTCATTAACCTTTACATCTCCATTATTTCACATTTGTTGTTTGCATGGAATTCTCCCTGAAAAGTCTGAAAAGCTCATCCATCAATCAGCCTGTTGTGTGTCATGTCCAATCTTATTTTGAAAAACCACAATAGAGCGAGTTTGCGATAAATGAACCACAAAGTAGCAAAGGACTACTGTATTAAGATGGCAGCAATCCACATGATCTTGGCCCTGCTCAGACAAGTTGTTAGTTTTATCAGATTTAAACTCTTATTTCTCCAAATGTGGAGATTGTTCAAAGAGAAATCTACATTGGGTTGAGCGTTATTCTTTCCCCACAAATTAATTTTGTAAAGATCTGAAATATCCCTTTTTTGTTATCAGCAATGCACCATGTGACACTGCCATCTGGTGGTGAGAATAGAAAACTATTTCCAGTAGATCTGACTATCCTGCAGCTGTGTGAACCTGTTAATCCAGTATTGAGAAATTTAGGACAAGACTGAGTTTTTATCATCAGAATAGTATAAAGTCAGACACTTCACAGCTGGTTTGCCATTCTCCATGTTATTTGTTCATTCAGTTAGTCTGTCACTTTCCTTTTTGTCCAGCTGCAGCCTCAGGAGATAAGCCCGCCTCCCACGGCCAATCTGGACCGCTCAAACGACAAAGTTTATGAGAATGTAACGGGACTGGTGAAGGCTGTGATTGAGATGTCGAGTAAGATTCAGCCAGCTCCTCCAGAGGAGTACGTACCCATGGTCAAGGTAACGCAGGCACGCTCACGTTTTTTTTATTTTCTGTTGTCACATTCTAGTTTCATTGCTGTCCATTTGAAAACGTTTGTGTTTTCAGAGCAAAAAGATGAAGGAAATTCTGTTGATACAGTTCCATCTTTGATTTATACTTGACCAGTTAAAACTGTGTACTTGGTCAGAGAGTAGATACTACTTGAGGAATCGTTTGCAGTTCAGATCTGGCTATTTAGGCTCTTCAGATTCAAGAGGTAGATTAATGACTGAAGATTCTCACCATCTCAGTTTGATAGAAAAACTGAGATGCTGCTCTCATTTATATTGTTATTTTTTTACTCTTTATTTCAGGATGTTTAAATTCATACTTCCCACAATGCACAACCTGAACTTCTGATTTTAGCAAGAGGTGCCATAGATACAAGCAGGACTTTTATTTTGACAACCAAATGTGATGCAGCCATTCTGAATTTGTAGCTTTCTTTTGTTCTTATCAAAAAAACTAAAAAGTACTATCACCAATTTCTTCTGAAAAACATAAATGCTGTCCAGATATTTTATTTGTGTCCTGAATTGTTTGTTTCAGGATGTTGGTCTGGCACTAAGGACGTTATTGGCCACAGTAGATGAGACTCTACCTCAGCTCCCTTCCAGTACACACAGAGAGGTAGAACATAAACACACCTGCTTGTTGAATCCATTTATACTTCTTCTTTCCCATTGTCTGGATTTGTTTCCATTTGTTACCATTTATAGATTGAAATGGCACAAAAATTATTGAACTCTGACTTGGCGGAGCTGATCGGGAAGATGAAGTTAGCCCAACAGTATGTGATGACCAGGTGGGTGACAACCTCACAACATGGGCAAGCAGGCAATCACATGACAAGTTTATACCTGGGAAAACATATTTAATTATATTTTTTGTCTGCTTGTAGATAAAAGTCACAAAGTTTAATGTTTTTTTACGAGACAGAACATTTGTAACCAAAGTTTGAGTGATAAGTGCTTATAAACCTGTGCTCTCAGTCTGCAGCAGGACTACAAGAAGCAGATGCTGACCGCAGCTCATGCTCTTGCTGTTGATGCCAAGAACCTCTTGGATGTCATTGACCAATCGCGGCTCAAGATGATGGCTCATTCACGCCCACATTAACCCTTCTCCGCCCACCAAGAGCTGAGGTGACCCAGTAGAAGACACACATCCACGGTTCCTGTTGGAGAGCTAAAGACACCTGGTTTGGTGACGATAGTCCTGAAAGATGGAGTTTTTGGAGAGAACAATGGTTGCTTTGTTCTTATCACAACCTGGAAGATTAAAAAAAAATCATATCCTCCTTTAGGGTGGGATTAAGTTATCAACCACTGTGACTTTCCTAATACGAGCAAAACACTTCCTGAATCAGAGTCTGAGCAGCTCCGCTCTCTTTGGACTGGACTGAAGAGATCAGTGGATTACAGAAACTGATTTTTTAACTCGGGATCTGGAGATCTGTTAGATACAAAAACTTTGACAGTATCAAACACTACTATGGGATTGAGTGGAACTGCTGACGTCAGGTCCATCGGAACCTGAATGAACTGTGAAAAATCCTAAACATATCTCCGTGAAACATCAGCCATCGTCGTGTGCTTGCCGACATCGTCCACGTGTTTGCTCTTTGGTTGTGAGCTCGGTGGAAACATGAAACTGGCACATCAGACGTGATGTTTTTCTGTTTGGAATCGGCGATCGCAGAAAGTTCATAAGTTGATCTGGAAAAGCAGTTTTCATGTCTTCTGCTCTATCTCTTCTCCATATGCTCCTGTGTCCTCTGTCTCACCAGCTTTTATTTATAGACTCACCTCACAGAGGAGAAAGAGAGAGAGGACAGGAGTTGAAACTTCAGGAGCCTACACTGCTTCACTGTCTGGAGAAGGTGAACAACAAACCTTCTCCTCCTTCTTACTGTCTTTTCCTTCTCTTCCTGCAGTCTTCCTCAGCTCCTCTCTGAGCTGGTTTTAAAATAGTAAATGTAAAGAACACCACAAGCAGGACACGTTACACTTCCCAGTTTGTTCTACTTTTTGTTTTGTTTTGGCTGGATCCACATTTTACTGTGTTTTTATCTCTGTACTGAAAACTGCTTGTAACTCAGAGTACAGGCAGCTTTTCAACCCCGGCAACAACAAAATAATAAAAAAAAAGTGATGAGCTTGAATTGAATTTACCGTAATAATGTAAAAACATACGTTCTTTTCCACTTTTTGGTCTAGGTATTGTTCCTATGTTCCTCCCAAAAGACCGTAAGTTGCACTTTGAAGTGTCCAAACGCTCAGCTGTGGCACAAAAATTAAACTATACTCTGGCGTCAGAAACAAAGCAGGTGTATCACTTAAAAAAATGTCTCGCCTAACGACCGGCTCCAGGTAAACACACACACACACAGGAAGCCATATGAGTTGTACAGGCAAAACACTGAAAACTACAGGTGTTTTTGTGAATACTGAGCCCACCTGGAGTGTGGAGTGTGTGTACAACTATGTTAAACGTACTGGTAACTGTACTGGTATAGCATGTTTTACTTGTATGACAAAGGAGCATATTTGCACAGCACCAAAATGAAAATAAATCATAATCTAATCATTTTTTTTAATCCTGTTGTTCCCAGATGTGGTTTTTCATGTTTAACCAGCAACAAAACGATTGACTATCTGGGTCAGATATGGGTTAAAATATTTAAAACACATTTAAAACAAATCTATTTTGTCTCTGTGTGGCGTAAATACCCATGTTGGTTTATTGTAAGCTATACTGGTGTGTATCACTAGTGAATTGTACAGAGCAAGTAAACACTGGTTTTTATTTTGTCTTCTTGCCTAAATGCACCATCATGTTAAAAAGGAAGGAAAAAAAAGAAAAACACAAATAGTTCAATAAAATTATGATGAAATATGAATGAGCTCCCTTTTTTTTCCCATTGAAGTTTAATTTCAAAACTTTAAAGACTTTTATGTGCACTATAAGGTTTTTATTCATCATTTTCCACTTGTTCCAAAGTCGGCTCGTGGGGGGAGGGGAGGCCCAGTCTTTTTCTCCAGCTACCATGTCCAGCTCTTCTGGGAGGACCTCAAGGCGTTCCCAGGCCAACCTAGAGATGTAGTCTCTTCAGCGTATCCTGGGTCTTCTCTGTGGCCTCTTCCCAGTCCGACATGCCTGGAGCACCTCCCTCGCCCAGGGAGCATTCTTACCAGATGCCCAAACCACATCGACTGGCTCCTCTCCATGTGGAGGAGTAGGGGTTCTACCCAGAGTCTCCCCCGGACAACTGAACTTCTCGCTCTCTCTCTAAAGAAGAGTCCAGTTACCCTGCGGAGGAAACCCATTTTGACCATGTGTATCCACAGTCTCATTCTTTTGTCACTACCCAGAGTTGGTGGCCATAGACAAGAGTAGGAACATAGACAGAAGACAGCTCACCACAACAGGCTGGCACAGAGTCCGTCAGTCTGTCCATCTTCTACTTCATTCTTCCCTCACTCGTGAACAAAACCCCCAAGATACTTGAACTCCTCCACTTGAGGCAGAACCTCAACCTGAAGAGAGCAGTCCACCATTTTCTGACTGATGGCCATGGCCTGTCGATTCTCATCCCAGCCGCTTCACACTCTGCTGCAACCTGCTCCAGTGAGAGCTGAAGATCATGGCACGATGACGCCAACAGGACCACATCACCCGCAAATAAAAGAGATGGAATCCTGAGGCCACCAAACCCGACTCCCTCCGCCCCCTGGCTGCACCGAGAAATTTTGTCCATGAAAGTTATGAACAGAATCGGAGACAACATGCAGCCCTGGCTGAGTCCAACTTCCACCCTGAAGGGGTCCGACTTACTGCTGGCAATGCAAACCAAACTCTTGCACCGCTTGTAATGGGACCAAACCCATAACAACGGGCCCCCAATCTCATACTCACGGAACGACCCCCACAGTGTACCCCGAGGAACATGGTTGAATGCCTTCTCCAAGTCCACAGAACACATGTAGACTGGATGGGCAAACTCCCATGGCCTCTCGAGGACCCTAGTGAGGGTAAAGAGCTGGTTCAATCTTCCATGGCCAAGCAGCCTACTTGGCCTGCCGATTCTCAACTTCTTCCAGAGTCCTACCAGGTCAACAAGGCCCAATAGGACTCCTTCAGCTTGACATCTTCCCCAACCTGGGGTTTCCATTCACCACCGTTTTATAGAGGATGACCACTGCAAGAAGCAGAGACAGCCCACGTCTGGGCAAAGACACTGATCTTGCCATTTTCTGTCCATATGGGTTTTTGAAATTGCTCTTTGTCCTGTCTGTCATCTAGAATGTTTTTATTTCCTGTACATGTTGCATTTCACTTTGTTTTTCATGTGAATGAAAATTTAGTTTTAAGGAACAGACTAAACACATACAGGTTATTTTTATATTACAAATACGTCAATGTCAACTTTGTTTTTATAGGAAAATAATGGATGACTTCTTCCAGGTCTTTATAGAGAGACATGGTTTCACAAAATAAGTCAATTAGAATCAACTTGATTTCACAACTATACTGATATGTCCACTTTAAAGAAGTCATAACAGATTCTTAATGAATGTAAAGAGACAAGGGACCAAGACCGTCCACAGAATCACAAAACTGATGACTACTGTTTTTATTTATTTATTTATTTCATTGAGATTTAAAATTTTACTTTCGATCAGGTTTGAACTTAATTTCAACACAACGGAAGCAAATGCAAGGTAAACAGCAAAGGCCTCTGAATAGACCCCTAAAGGCATCTCACCAGGCTGAGGCTGTTGGTGACAAATCCTAAAGGACGTTTGGGGTCATGTGGATGTGGCTGAGTGTTTAGAGCAGTCCTCCAGTGTAAGAGTTGGTTCGATTCCACCAGCAGTCACATGAAAGTGTCCCTGAACCCCTCATTGCCTTCAGTGTGTGTCCCAATAGTGTAAGAATGTGATAAAGCACTGATGAATGGGTAGATGAGAACACAGATTATTTATGTGTATCTTGATAAGATGTAACGGTGCTTTACAAGTGCAGTCCATTTACATTTACATTTGTGAGAAAACTCCAAAGTCTTTGCAGCTGAAGTCGCAGAAAATTTTAGTCTGAATTGCAGGTGTCTGAAGCCCTTTAATTTACTTTTTGTAATCCTAGAGTCCTAGAGCTGTATTTTCAATTAATATTATTATTGATATGCAAACATTTTGCAAAGTTTGGTTCAAATTTGGAGTTTGTGCAAACATGTTCTGTGTGATCCTAAATAAAAATGTGTGTATTTTCTCATGTTTCCTGAGTAGTTTTCAACAGTAGCAGACCATGAAGAACCACACGAGTGAGAGGAGCGACAGAAAAATGAAAGGAAAACTTCCTGGTCAGAGAAGATTTAAAGCCTTAAATATTAAATAATTTGAGTTGTGACAGCAAGACAAGCTGCACATATATTTAAAAAAAAAATCTATCTACACGTGATTAAAATTGCTTTATCTAAAATTTTGGAAATATAGTAATTTTGCATATATCATTTTTTTTATAAAGTCAAAAGTTATGAAGTTGTGAACAGTAAAGATAGTTAAGAGATGGCTGCACGTTATATTGAAAATTATCTGTTCATCTGTGTCACAAGGCATTCAACAATCTGTCAATCAGATGACAGCATGCTTGTTGTGAGCAGTGTTGTATCAAGTACATCAGTGATACTTCAGTGAAAGTACAAGTACCTTACCATAAAACTACTTCGGTAAAAGTTAAAGCCTCCTTTAAAATTATTAATTAAGTCTTAAAGTATCAAACATTTAATGTACTTAAGTGTGAAAAGTAAATGTGTCCTCTAAAATGTACTTAAAGTAAGAGTATTAAGTAAAAGTAAATGGTTAGAATTGTCAAAACAACATTTATTGGGTGCAAAACTTGGAAAGTTTGAACGGAACAATGAAAGATTGCTCTTTAAAAAGTCTGATTCTAATGAAGTATATTCATTCAACCTTTATTAACAAAGCTGTTGTGTAGTTGGCTTATTTACTGAGCTCGGTTCTGTTTGGTTATGGCTTGTGAATTAATTCTGACTATACAATATAGGATAATAGGACAATATAAGAGCATAGGGACTAATAGTTCCTATGCTCTTGAAGCAGTTCATGTCCTGGGCACACCAACCTTCTCCTTTTTAGCAGCTACCACCATTTTCACACCCATCAGGAATGTGTCTCCACTGTGAGGTAACAAAGACTTATTATAATAATTGATATCTGCATATATATCTGGCTTGTTTACAGCGGGAGCTGCAGTTTTCACACAATCAGCGGAGGAGAGGCCGGTTTGTGACACTAGGAGAACAAACAGGGATTGCCCAATCCGATTTCTTCTAATTTTAAATTGTAGTAACTAGTAACTCAGATGGTTAAGGGAAATGTAGTGAAGTAAAAGTGAAAGTCGCTAGAACTGGAAATAATGAAGTAAAGTAAAAATATGTCAAAATTACAAGTACAGTAACAAAGTATTTCTACTTGGTTACATTACAACACTGGTTGTGAGCATATTGTTATTGTGACGCATCAGTGTCAGAATTAGGTGGTTGCCTAACGCCATGCAGCTAAACTACAGAAGTAAAGCAGCGGCTGTCCTCAGTGTGCCATCAGCATTAAAAGACCTGCAGCAGCACAACAACACACAGAACATGTGTCAGAACTATAGGTTTGTTTTCTACAGCTGTGTGTGTTCTTGGACAGATACACACTACCCACAAAACATAAAGGATATTTGGCTTTTGGGTGCAATTTGTGGAAAATGTAAATTACACACTGCTGTGGTATTATATCATGAGAGTGCATGGGGCATTTACGCAGGGCCAGAGTGGGACTCATTTTCAGCCCTGGAGTTTCATGCCTCAGACTGGCCCACTTTAGATCACAACCTATTGTTTTTAAAATCATGTAATTATTATTATTTATTTTTTTTATTTAAAAAAATCATGTAATTATAACTTTGCATCAGCTGCGGCTGTTTCCAGAGTTGTCCTCTTTTTTAATTCTGGGCTTCTCCACACCAGCCTTGCTCTTTCTACTTTCCATCTTTCAAACACTGTTCGAGTGCACTGACGTTTTACATCAGGTCTGCAAATAAAATAAAAATCGAGAGAGGCCGGTGGAGCTGGCCCTGGTGCAGATGTAGCGGTGATAAACCCAGGGCCATGACTGAGCGCCGGCCCTGTGACCCATGCATCAGACTGGCCCACCAGGAAATGTCCCAGTCCTCCCAATTAACCACTCCAAGCCTCCTTTTAAGTACAAGCATGCAATGGTGATTTCCTCATCTCAAACACTTTATTGAAACAACAGTAGAGGGTACACCCCAACAAAATAATGCCAGTGTCTCAATAACTTATGTGCCCTTGAACATCATTTACAGCTTGACAACGGCATCTGCTCATGTCTAATATTCGTGTGTGCACAGTGATTAGTGTGCATGAGTGTCCCGTAAGGAACTTTATCTATACAGTATTCTAATTTTCTGAAACACTGAGTTTTTTTTTCCCTCATTAACTTTAAGCTATAATCATCTAAATTACAAGAAATAAAGGCTTGGAGTATTTCACTCTGTTTAATGAATCTATATATTTTACTTTCTGAAATGTTTGACAAAACATAACTTTTTCACAATATTCAAATTATTTGAGCTGTACCTGTATTCATACCAGTTCCTCCCACATTGGGGCATGAAGCCTGAATCATCTCATCAATGATGCCTCTCCGTGTCAGACGATGTGTGAAGAACGTGCCTCCATCTTCCTGTGGCTTCACAGATACCATGTTTATATGACAACAGTCAGCCTCACTCCTGGACCGGACCAACAGCTGTTTTGTGACGGCGCTCTGGGTGTACAGCTCCACCTGTACCTTCTAGAAGTAGTTTTTGCTTGTACCTTTTTATCCATGTGTTCCTGTGAAGACTAAAAACTGCATCATATCTGGATTTATAAAAACTAATATTTAACAAATGTCAGCTTCATATGTCAGAGCAGCTCCTTTTACATCTTTGGGCTTATGATTAAAGTTTTTTTTTTTTTTTTTCAGCTGTTGTTGCTATTGTTTGTTTGTTGAGCTCCGTTAACAGATTAACTTTTATTTTACTGTATAAAGGGTTGAAACCACCCCCATTTCATCATTTTGTGTTTCCAAGCTGCAAGATTTCCTTCTGGCATTTTAAAGTGATTAATGTTTCATTCAGGGTTTCTTTGATGAACTTGGCCTGATTTTCCACTCATCTTCAGTCCAGTTCCTGCACTTGATCTTTGCAGCATGTTGTGAAGGATGTGCTTAAAAAACAATAAGTGAAGAACAAGGGGACCGTCAGGCCCACTCGATCATCTACGTCACTCATTCCAAACTGGTTCAAAACACCAAAGTCCATGCTCAATAATCCAGGTATAAAATCGAACAATGTTCAATCAGGTCATCTGGACAGTTTCTATTTTGTTTTGTTGTACTGAGACAGTGTATCTGGATTATTGAGCATGGGCTTTGGTGTTTTGAACCAGTTTGACATGACTGATCTACACCACGTGTTCAGCTAGTAGCTGGTGGTGCTAAAACTTAACTTTCAGTGTGTCACATTTTCATCCAGCAGTTAAAAAAAAAAAAAAACTAATTAAATAACAGCCACCCAAAAAACATTTGTTTAAGCATTATACAGCTTTGGTGAAAAGCTTTTACATAATATATCAAGCTTTGAAACAACTGCAAAAATAACAGCTTCCTTCACACTAACATCATTTACAGCATGGTGCTGATGTCACTGCTCTGTATAGATGAATGAGTTTACTTCAGGCTAGAAGCAGCAGCGCCACCGTGCACTGAGGCAGAACAGCTGTTCTCAGATCAGTCCCTTCTGCAGCACATGCTCATTTCATCTGACTTCTGCTGTTCAGGCTGATTCACTCTCCACTGATTTACACAGGTGGTTTTCATCTGATCGTCTCCTTCACCTTCTTGGGAACAGAGTTTTTGCCTTTTAGCTACAGAAGAATAAAGTCTGGAGGAGAAACGACACGACGGCAAAAAAAAAAGGTTCACGATATAGATCCTGTAGAAGTCACTGGTTACAAAATAAAACCTAATGTAATCTTGTGTGTGCGTGTTTGAGAAGTGTTGTGCTCAGGTTGTCGTACCTTCGCTGGTAGAGGTAAAGGAAGAAGAAGAGCTCATCTCTGAAGCAGAAGAGTTGATGAGAGAAAGGTAGAGAGGAGCCAAAAGACAAGCTCAGATCTGAAATCAGCGTGTTCACGCCCTGGTGAGAGAACTTCACTGATTTAGTTTCAAACCGTGGTCCTAGTTCAGTTTGAATCAATGGGGATGTGTGGTGTATGTTGGTGAAGAAAACTCACTCTGTACATCAACACTGATCCCTGCAGGTGACTCACGGACTTCAGCTGGAAAACAGAAACATGCGTTTCCTCACACAGCATATTATGTATTACTTAAATAATAAAAAAAACTATTTGCATATTCTGAGCCAGAGTTTATCAAACCTTGTGGTTGATGAAGAGCTGAGGAGCTGCAGACAGGAAGCCAAATGAATGCACTCCTACAGAGGAGGAGAGGGAGCTCAGCTCACAACTTTTATTCAAACGCTCCAATAAATAAGAATCTGACACGGCTGATTAGAGGCTGTGGCAAGAAAACTCACCAGTAACAAGAGTATTGATCAAACAGGAATAAAACCTGAAGAAAACAACAGTTTAATGATAATCTTATAATTTTATGTTTGAAGACTGAAGTGTAAGTTACTTTTCAAGGCAAAGAAAACGACTCAATATTTAAAAAAAAAATGGTTTAAATGAATTATCATTACTTCAAAACTAATGACGCACTGTACAGGTACAAACATCTCAGACATCTCGCATTATTTATACTGTATTTTGCTTTCAAGCAGCCAGACTTTCTTCTGATCTGTTAATCTTTTGAAGTAGTTTAAAGTTTTCAAAAAGTCCTTCAAAAGTTTGCACTTCGGCTGCTTTCTTCGTTGTTCTCAATCTAGCTCAGGGGTCTGCAACCTGTGCGATAAAAATATTAATTTCTGCTGCTTTATTCTGACACGTTGCAAAACCTGCGACGACTGCGTACTGTCAACTGGTGGCCCATGGGCCACTACAAGTTTGTTGGACATGGCTTTTCTGGCCAGTGGGGGTGATATTATAAAATGAAAAATATCTAACTATTATTAACATTTATTGATATTTTTACATTTTAATACAAAGCAAAAGAGCAGATTCATGTAAAGAAAGAAATATATACAGTATATTTAACAATGTTATAAAAATTAAAACACTGAACTCTGCAGGCCGATGTGAGTTCTCTTAATTGTTGAAGAATTAAAGCATAAATTTAAAGACGGTATAAAATTAGGCCAGTTTGTTGGATATGCAGTTAGATTTTTTTAAGAAAAATAAAAAATTTTGTTTACTTTGACTTTGTTTTTTGTGTTTTATTCTTAGAGTTATCAAAGTTCCTCACCATATTCCTCCTCAGCAACTTGTCTTGAAGATATTCTAAAACATTCTGGTAGTTTTGGGAGAAAGATCACGCTGAGAGACTGGAAGTCGACTTAAAGTGGCTAACAAACTACCGTACAAGCATGATGTAGTCCACATGTTTCACATATTTTAAAATGACAGGAAATCTGCTGAAGCTAGCCATATTCATTGTTGGCAATAATTTAAATAAGATTCAGTTTTATTTTATTTTTGATCAAAGCCTGAAAGAGACGCTGTAGAGGAACCAAAGAGCCACAAGTGGCCCCAGAGCCGCAGGTTGCAAACCCCTGCTCTAGTAGCTGATCAATGCCAGGGCTTGTTATTTACTTTGTTGAACCATTTTAACTCGAATGAAGGAATCATTCAACACCTTGTTCACTTTTCTCAATTTGAAGGCACTTTAAAAACAAAATAAAGAAATATTGGTGCCTCTGAAGCAAAGTATGAACACATGAGGTGATGCTTCCAACTCCTACACAGTGCTATAAATGAATTGTTATTTCTAAATGGTAAAGCTGATGAGCAGAAAAGGCAACATTTAGATAACCTGTAATAAAAATGTTTGATTTACGCAGCACAGAAGAGAACTGAATCTGTTAACGCACTTTTTTTGCTGCAAGTATCCCAAAGAGAAAACGGCTCCGCTGATGCACAGAGGATACATCAAGTAGGACAGGGTTCTGGACGCCTTGAGAGGAAATGAGAAAGTAATCAGATTACATAAAGCCTGAAGCAGAGACAAACAAACTTGAACACACGGACCTGTGCATCGTACTCCACTGTCTTTCTCTCGTCTTCATCCAGTTTATTCACCTGCACAGAAAGAGAAGTGATGGTAGTTTGCAGCTTTTTGAGATTAACGTGTTTATTCAAGCAAAAATACAATAAAATAAATAATCCAAAAGAGCAAAACCATGTTCTTGCTTCATACTCACTAAAAACTGCTTACTGAGCTGGACTTTAAACACCTTGAGCACCTTCCAGACCTGATGGGATGAAAGGTGACTGCGTTCAAACTCTTTTATTAAAATGTTTGTTGAATAAGACCAGTTCCAGAGCATACCTCCACACATGCTCCCAGTCCAACAGGAAGGAGAACCAGCAGACTGGTGTCCTCCAGCAGATGGAGGAAGATCAGCAAAGTGCCGAAACAACGCCACAGAACTGCAAGCAGAGAAGTGAGGACGGGACAGAAGACCAGTCACACCAAATTGGTTCTCGTGTCTGTCTTAAAGGCAGCATGTTCTTGTGGAGATGAGAACGACCTGACGTTCTTGACATTCCTGCAGTGCTCTTCTTTCTCCTCCAAAAGCTGATGTCGTTTTTAAGAGCCAGAAATTCACAGATTAGCTGTACAAACACAAAAAGGTTATTTTGCAGAGCTCAGATTTTTTAGGCCTTTTACTTCCTGTCAGACATGAAATTTATTTAACAAGTACAGTAGTCCCTCGATACGTCTCGGTTCGACTTTAGCGGATCCACTCTTTCATGGGTTTTCAACATAAGATTGTACACGACACACGACTGTTTGACTGATGGAAGGTGACCATCACTCTGGTATCCACCTCACTGAAGCTCCCACAGCAGCGATGGGGAAAGACAGAACCACCCCCCACCCCCTCCTTTCTCTTTCTGAGGCTGTCAGTCCCCTTGGGATGCTTCTCCCCTTCGCGTCTGAACCAGGATCAGTGGTTCTGCGCGCCCGAGGGAAAAGCCAAAGTCCCTCCCCAGTCTGCTGGAGGGAGGGAGGTTGGCCAGAGGGAGAGCCAGCTGAGGACAGGCCGTGGGGGGGGGGGGTGGCCAAGCTCCTGCCTGGAGGTGAGACAGTTCCAAGAGAGAGGGTGGCAGACAGCAGGAAGAGCTGACTGAGCCTCAGAAAGAGAAAGGAGTGGGTGGGGTGGGGTCTGTCTTCCTCCATTTTCCCCACTGGGAGCTTCGGTGAGGCGGACACCTGAGTGAGCAGCATGGATTGTTTATTTAAAATAATCAAGCACGACGCAAACCGAACCTTTGGTCCAGCTCCTCGGCGGTCAGTGAGCGGGCCAGGCCACCGGGAAATGTCCTGGTGCTCCTGACCAGTCCACCCACGGGACTGACTCATAGCATCAGCCTGTCTGCTCTCTTTTGCTGTACTCTTTTAGAGCACTTACATGTATATTATAACTAAAATACTGTACTGTAAATATAACATCCCTACTTTGCAGATTTTCACCTATCGGTGTCTGGAACATGACCCCCGCGTTAAGTGAGGGACTACTGTACAGTACTCCATCCTGAAAAGAGCTGCCTGATGAACCGGTACTAAATGTGTGTTCTCTCACTTGTAGAGCGGTGATGAGTGCAGTCAGAACCAACAGGTGCAGGTTGGATCCCATCAAGGTTTCTTTAATCTCATCGACGCTCTCCTGGGTAAACCCTGTGTAAAACACACATTATTATGCTGAAAACCTCAAGTTGGTTTAAGTGGAAATTGTGTCTTCACTCACCAAACTGTCTCAGAGAATAAACAATGTCATGGAGATGGATCCAAAACCTGAATCTTCTCAAAGAGATCCCTTCGTAGGACACAGTGAGAGGCAGCTGTGTTGTGCTGCTGCTGATCTCCTGCCAACAAAGAATACGTTCATCATTGAGCTGATGGATTTAGCTTTGAAGATTCTTATTGCTTGTTCCAGGTCACTTCCCCACCATAAGGTCTCTGATTCTGAAGCTGAGCTCGTTGATGAGCAGCAGAGGTAGATACATCATCTGTCTGCCTTCCTGAGAGCTGTAGGACGGAAAGCAAAAGTCCAGTTGGGTCGTTCTGTTCTCAGCTAAAGGAACGTTGGAGAGGGTGAGAAAAACACACAAACACTACCACAGTGTTCAGCAGTGCCCAACAGCTGTTAGTTTAACTAACACGCATCCTTTGTTATTTTCAGATAACATTTTTTTAAATAAAAGTACTGGTGCTGGTCATAAAATTTGAATATCGTGAAAAAGTTGATTTATTTCAGTTATTCTATTCAAAAAGTGAAACGTGTTTATTATATTCATTCGTTACACAGACTGATATACAGGTATTTCAAATGTTTATTTATTTTAATGCTGATGAATGTAACTGGCAACTAATGAAAACCCCAAAGTCAGTACCTCAGAAATTTAGAATATTGTGAAAAGGTTCATTATTGAAGACACCTAGTGCCACAGTCTAATCAACTAATTAACTCAAAATACTTGCAAAGGCCTTTAAATGGTCTCTCAGTCTAATTCTGTAGGATACACAATCATGGGGAAGACTGCTGACTTGACAGTTGTCCAGAAGATGACCATTGACACCTTGCACAAGGAGGGCAAGACACAAAAGGTCATTGCTAAAGAGGCTGGCTGTTCATAGAGCTCTGTGTCCAAGCACTTTTATACAGACGTAAAGAGAAGGAAATGGTGTGGTAGAATAAAGTGTAAACAAACCACAAAGTAGTGAGGGACTGCTGTATTTGTGTGTGCTTTAACTAATAATAAAAAAATGCTAAAAAAAAATAAAAAAAAAAAAATCTTTGGTTGCACACCATTTGCAGCCTGCCCTCATCAACCAGGGCATCAGCCGAACGCTTGCTCAGATCCATCAGCTATGTTTCCACTCACTGTTGTCTTCGACGAGCTAACATATTCACTAGAAGGTTTGCAGCAGCGCCTCGTTTCTAGTCTGTGCATTTTCATTTGACTTACACTCTGATGTAGCGCCGCACATCACTGGGAAGCCCAGCCTTACTGAAGCTGAAGTCCTCTGACATCATAAGGATTGACAAGTGCGATCTCCAGTGAGACACAGGACTCTCAGATCTCTGTTTCTGTTGATGCCACAGAAGAAACCCCCCAGAAAATTCTATTATACAGTACTGTGAAAGTGACATCAATTATAATAGTTTTACAGTCACCGTAAAGTGTCACCTTCTCTGGGCCGTCTGTGTGTGGTGGAGTAATGTATGTAGTGAGGTGAGCTGTGTAGCGGACTTCTCTTTTGTCCTCCAGGGGTGAAACTCCAGCTTTGTGAACATAAACAACTGCATACAAAGTGCCATTAGCCCGAGTCTCATCCAACAGGGAGATGTTCACCTGTCTGTGGAAAGAGGGTTTGTTCGAAGCAACCAGTCACAATATTCCCACAGATTTACTCTCACTTGTCTGATTGAAGTAAAATCCTCCATAGTTTAAACTCACTTCATGAATGTAGTGTAAGGATCAAAGGGGTCCACTGTCAGAGCCAGGCTGAGCGGGCTGTTGTCGGGTATTAGGCAGGTAAAGACACTCAACTGAGTAAAAGAGAGAGAAGAACAAAAAAGGTGACTGAAAAAGAGAAGAACAAGAATGTCCAGACTGACCATCCCACAAACAAATCTCCAGATCCTGAACAGTGACTTCCCTGCAACATGGTATTTGTTTTGGTTGTACTTAAACTTTGGTCTTAATTTTGAGACTTTATTTTTTATGTAACTTTTTTTGTTAACCTTTTCCCTTCTAATTTCTTAATCACAGATTGTTAATTTTCTTTTACATGTATTGTATATGGTCCTATTAGACATGTACAAAAATCTATTTGAACAATTTGTTAAAATTGTTAAGTGATTCCTCCTTTTTTGTCCTTTTTTATTTTATTTGATCAGGTTTTATAGCTCCTCTGCAGAATCACCACCTTAATGTGGGGGAGGATTTTGAGTACCCATGTGATTCTGGAGCTATGTTGTCTGGGGCACCGTCCCCTGGCAGGGTCTCCTATGGCAAACAAGCCTTGTGGGAGGGGTCAGACTAACAGTGATTTAAAACACTTGATGAATGAAACAACATATGCATCAGAAATCCTCGTTCGGAACAGTTAAAACATGGCACCTCCTTTAGGCCAGGCCTGAGGGTAGGGAGCTTGCTGGCCAGCACGTCCTGGTCAAACCTTGGCTTCTAGGGCCAAGCCCAAAAGAAAGACAAGATGCCACCTTTACGTGGGCCCACCCTCTGCGAGGAGGACCATCAGGTCAGGTATGATGCATGCTGGGTAGCAAGCGAAGGAGAGACATGCCAATTCTTAGTGGCATAAACCAATTCAAGGGACATAAAAGTTCAACTCACTGGTGGTAAGGAGCTGAAACTTGTGAGTGAGGTTGAGCAATACCAACAAGACATAATTGGGCTCATCTCTTTGTACAGCTTGGGCTTTGGAACCCAACTTGGTTAAAAAATAGGGCTGCCACATTTTGGACCAGGTGAAGTCTAGCCATGGAGGTCTGACTGATACCAAAGAGGAGCGAGTTGCAATAGTTGAGCCTGGATGTAATGAATGCATGAATTACTGTCTCCAGGTTATTTTTAGACAATATGGGCTTCAGCTTAGACAACCACCTCAGCTGGAAAAAGCAGGATTTAACAATCATGTTTACATGATCGTTGAGTTTCAGAGAATGGCCAACTATCACTTCTAGATTAGTGACTCTTTGTTTCACTAACCGTGACAGAACGGATAGGTCGATGCAGTGGTTGGTGATTGTGTCATTGGGTGGGAACAACATAACTTCAGACTTCTTCTCGTTGAAACTCAAGAAATTTAAAGCTATCCAATCCCTGATGTCAGCCAAGCAATCCAGTAACCGCTGAATAGAGCGGGTACCGTTAAGTCTGAGGGGGAAGTAGATTTGGCAGTCGTCGGCGTAGAAATGAAAATGTATGTTATGTTTCCTGAAAATAGCACATAGTGACAGCAGGTATAAAGAAAATAAAAGAGGACCGAGGCTGGAACCTTGCTGTACCCCCCATTTAAATGCTGCAGAGGCTGAACTAAAATATTGGATGGAGACACAAAAGAACCTGTCAGTGAGGTAGGATCTAAACCATTCGAGGGCTGACCCTGTGATGCCCACCCACTGCTCCAACCTCACAATGAGGATCTAATGGTCGATCGTATCAAAGGCAGATGTGAGGTCCAGTAAACTGTTGCTTATAAAACAAAATTGGTATCGGCCAAAATCGAAATCGGCAGGTCATACTCTTTAGAAATCTGTGATGGGCCAGAAAACTGCAATCGGTGCACCCCTAATAATAACAATGATGATGATAATAATAACAAGATTATTAATAATAATAATAATACATGGATGGATGTACATGGATGACCTCAAGCTCGTCGCCAGAGGAGATGCAGAACTGAATGCAGAGCTGAATGTAGTTAAAAAGTTCAGCAACGATACACGAATGGTATTTGGCCTGGACAAATGTGCTAAAGTGACTTTCCGCCGAGGCAAACTAGCCCCAGGTCTAGATATCACTTTTAGTGACAAAGAAACTATCAAAAGCCTGGAACTTGGAGGTATTTACAAGTACCTGGGTGTGGATGAGTGTGATGGCATCCAGGATGAGTCCATGAAGGCCAAATCAAGGAAGGAATACTACCGACACATCAGAATGGTCCTCAAGTCAGAGCTAAACTCAAAGAACAAGATTGCTGCAATCAACCGTTTAGCAGTGTCTTTGGTTGCCTATAGCTTTGGCATTCTCTCATGGACCAAGCAGGACATCAAGAATATGGACTGCAAGACCAGGAAATTGCTGACGTTACATGGCCTGTTACACCCAAGAGCTGATGTGGAGCGCTTGTACATCTCACGGCGCCAGGGAGGATGGGGGCTGCTAAAACTTGAAACTGCTGAAGAGGCAGCAATAGTAGGGTTGTGTGATTACCTGGAGCAGTCTAATGGTCAGCTTATCCAACTTCTTCGAGACTTCGAGAAGACACTACCACAACGCAAGTCCATCATTCACAGAGGTCATGAGATAAAAACAAGTATAATGTGCAAGTAGGATCAAACATAGATCCTACAAAAACCAAGCTGATACTTAAGACCAGGATCATGGCAACCTGAATAGAGCGTTACAAGGAAAAGCCACAACATGGTCAGTTTGCTAATAATGTAGACAAGCATTATGTAGACAAAGAACTTACTCACTCATGGCTGTCGAGCAATGGACTCAAAGGAGAAACTGAAAGTTTAATTACTGCAGCACAAAACCAAGCCTTAAACACCCGCTATCACCAAAAGAATGTGATGGGTATGCAGGTCAGCAGCACAAGCCGTGTGTGTGGGGAAGCAGAAGAGACCATTAGTCATATAGTTTCTGGTTGCAAAATACTGGCCCCAAAAGAGTACATGGAAAGACACAACAAGGTTGGGACTTACCTGCACTGGACATTGTGCCAGAGAGTGGGTGTAGGTACAACTGACAAGTGGTTTGAGCATAGGACTGAGAAAGTGGTTGACAATGGGGCTTATATCATCATGTGGGACATGACCATCCCTACTGACCATACCATCTCTGCAAACGGCCAGACATTGTGTTCCTTGTGCTCCATGACAAGAACAACAAAATATGTTACTTAATTGATGTGTCTATCCCAAATGACAATAACATCCTAAAGAAAGAAGCAGAGAAAATAAAGTACAAAGACCTGGAGATTGAAGTACAACGCATGTGGAACACAAAAATCTCAAGTTATGCCAATTGTAACTGGAGCTCTAGGAACTATGAAGAAAGGATTTCAAGAACAACTAGACAAACTACCATGCAGAGTCAATGCCAAAGAAATGCAAAAGACTGTGCTGTTAGGGATCGCTCTCATACTTGGACGAGTACTCGGCTGAATACCAGTCGAGTGCAGAGATTAAACCTGAGGGGCCTGGTTGGCCACTCGTGAATGAACCAGCAATAAATGAAGAAATGCTGAGAAAATAATAATAATAATAATATAATAATAATAATAGTTATGTGCCTGGTGCACAGTGGTCTTATTATTTTGTCCGTGGGACATCTTGAGTTGTGGGTTGGCTGATTAGCCTTTAACTGCTTTGGGCTGTGGCCTTTTCTGCCCCACCTATTCAAGAGGCTGGTCCCAGGGAGCTCTTCTTCCCTTCCCCTTTCCCTTCCCTCGCTCTTTTTTTTTTTTTTTTTTTTCTTCATCCTGGAGCTGTGGCCTGTAGCAGGCAGCATCAACCACCACAAGTCATTTTTGTTAACCTTTTGTATGTTTTTTGTAACTTTGGCCTGGTGGGACTGGTAATCCTGTTTTCATGCTTTCTGTTGTAATGGGTGTTTTTTTTGTTGTTGTTTTTTTTTTATTTATTTATTTATTTTTTTTTTATTTTTATTTTTTTTTGTAGCTGTAGCCTGGTGTCAGCAGCAGCTTCGACGGCCCTGTATAGGGTTGGGCCGCTGCTGTACCTTTTTGTTTGGTTCGGCCAGCTCACCAGGTCCACCTTTAAGTTAATACTTTGGTTTTTTTGTGTTTCTTGGGTGCATGGGTGTCAGAAGCATCTGTAATTTGGGAGGACACTATAGTGTGTGTGTGTGTGTGTGTGTGTGTGTGTGTGTGTGTGTGTGTGTGTGTGTGTGTGTGTGTGTGTG
>JARVLU010001073.1:21887515-21898485 GCA_031762415.1 Simpsonichthys santanae | reverse complement strand
TTTTTTTTACATGCATTTCGCAGTCCTTTCGTCATCCATGGTTGGTTAACAATATCTTTTTTTGAGTAATTTTCTTGCAGACAGTTTTTTTTATACAGAGCTTCCAAAATATTCATAAACTCGTCATATGACTTGTTAACATCATCAACATACACATTCTCCCAGTTTTGTTTATCTAAGTCTTCTTTTAATTTATCTAAGGCCTTTTTGGATGTATTTATTATTCGTTTCTTTCTTCTAATCGTTTCAGTAATATCGTGATCTTTATTATAAATTGTGAAAATGGGCAAGTGATCACTTATATCAGTCGTTAAGATTCCACTTATTACATCTCCATTTATTATATTTGAGAAAATATTATCGATTAATGTAGCACTATGTGTCGTAATTCTTGTCGGATTATAAATCAGTGGGTAAAGATTTAAGCTATACATTGAATTTATAAATGTAGTGATGTTACTAGAATCAGTTTTATTCTCTAAATCTATGTTAAAGTCACCACACAAAAAATGTTTTTATTGCAACTCTTTTCCAAGAGTTCTATGATTTTATCCGTGAATAATTCTATATTTGATCCAGGTGAGCGATATACACAACTTATTTTAATGTTTTTGTCATTCTTATTTATTATTTCTATTGTCACCTTTTCCATTATATTATCAATTACTATCGACATTTCGCTTACTAATTTACATATTATTCCAGTTTTACACGCTTCCCCCCAAACATCAATACAATAGATAAAGTGTGGAACAATGATAGTGTTATACAACAAATACAGAGCTTTATCATTTAATAAGTCTCTGACTTTAAATAATAAATAAAGGTATAAATAAAGGTTGAATGAAAATTACGACTTACACATTTGAAAACTTCTTTAATCAAGAAGAGTTATTCACACACACAAAAGTCTCAGTTTGGGTCAGTATTTATAACATAATTTAGCTTTTATTATCGTTTACCACGGAGGACAACAAATCTCTGATTACATCATTTAAATTTTGAGCTTCAATACAATAAAGAAAGGCAATAAAGTACAGAACATGAAAAATGTAGGATTTAAAATGATCGCTCAAGAAGAAAAACAGTCAAACATCCAGCATCTAACTATAGTGTGAATTAAACACATTGTTTCATGTCTTGTCACTTCATTTGCTGCATACCTGAGGAAACTCGTTCTGATGTGAGAAATGTGTTCTCGGAAGAAAATGATACAGTACTTGTAAACTTGCTTTTGTGTAAAGAACCTGTGTAACTTAATGTACGCAAGGCCATAGTATTTTTTTCTTCCCTGTGCAAACACACAACCAGTGTCTGTACAAGTTTTGTAATTTTTTTGTTTTTGTTTTATTTTGCAAGATTTTAGTTTGACCACTCACACCTCGATAAGTTCATCTGAGAGGAAATGCTCAGATTACTACTGTGGTCTTTATGTCTTGCTCCCTGTACTGGGAGCCATTTAATGACTCCTGAACATTTCACTGAGGTTTACTGATTATAGTAAATTTCCTCCACAATAGTGGCCCTGTTGATTATTGCTGTCTTTTTGTATCCACAAAGAGTTAAATGAGTCTGATTTGTTTACAATATTGTGTACTTATTCTGATAAGGTAACAGATGGAAAAACATGAATTAATCTTTGATATGCAGGTTTTTTTCCTTTCACTTGCAGCACACGATGCCATGCTGTTGGGTCAAGACTATTTACTATAAAGCACTAAATATATTTCATGGGACTAACAGCTTATCAGTTAATAAACAAAAGTGCTTAAAATGCTGTCACAAATGTACACGGAGCAGCACAGAATAGGACAAACTTCAGATAATGACACTTATTTGTTGCATGCAAGGCTTCAACAAGAAAATTTACACAACACAGGCAGGACAAACAGGGTTGGATAATACACAGCTATATGCCAATATGGAAGAAATCAAAATGTTTTCAGACATTAAACAACTAAACAATAATGGCTTTATCAATGACAAACTGGTCTTCATTGAAACCAGCGTGTGAAAGTGATAAAAGCACCACAATTTGCTATTTGGTTCAGATAAGATGGTACACAAAGACCAAAATTGGATTGGATGACCAGGATCTATATCAATACTTACAGATAAAAGACTATTATGAGAAAGAGATAAAAAAACAATATAAGTACAATAATTGAAATATTTCAGAAGGTCTACGAGGGGAAGAAATATAGAGTAATATCGACATTGTACCAGGGGTTGATGAGAGGCAGGGAAACATCTACTTTATATATTAAGGAGAAATGGGAAAAGGAATTAAATGAATGGATACCGGTAAGTGAGGAAGATTGGTTTACAATTTGTAATAAACAGTGTATGGCCACCTGCTCTCATGCCTGGAGAAAATTCAATTGGAACAATTTAGTTAGATTTTTTTATAACGCCAAAGATCAGAAAGAAGATGGTATCCAGCTCACAGCTGTGCTGGAGACTTTATGGTGAGATGGATGTAGACCGTACTCATGTATTTTGGTCCTGTCAAAAGATAATTGGATTCTGGGATAGCATAAGTAATACAGTATTTGAAAAATATACTTAGATATGGAATACCCAGAACATGTAGGACACTCTAAAAATCTTGCTTTCTGCTACTAAGAAAGCTATAAGACTATGGTACAAAGAGGAACCTCCAGATGTGGGACAATGTCTGTACATTGTGGATGAGATTTTTGTGATGGAAAAACTTACCTATAGGCTGAGACTACAAGAAGATCATTTTGATCAAAAATGGAGAAAATGGCGGATCTACTAAAACAAAGACGACACCACATCTATAACTAGTTAAGACGGTCATTGATAAGAAACAAATGTACAGTATTTGGATGTAAATATGTTAAGACTTCTCCACTATAAATGTTTAAGGAAAGACTCAATGAAAAACAAGTTAAAAAAATGGTACATGAAGTCAGAATTAGCTCTAGTCCCAGTTTTCTATGTACACTGTGTCATATACACACAACACAATGTATCATCCTACACAGGCAGCAAGTGTAAAACTCAAAAGCAGCAGCTAAAAATGTCACTTTTCTCAAACTTTAGGCTTATTGGAGAGTCTGTGTTTTTACCAGAAGGCTTTGAACACACTACTGCAACAGCATAGCTGATATAGTGGTGCTTGAAAGTTTGTGAAAGCTTCAAAATTTTCCACATTTTTTGCATAAAAATGACTGAAAACAGGGCAGCATGGTGGCACAGTTGGTTGAGCTGCTGCCTCTCAGTGAGCAGGTCACCCCGGTTCAAATCCCAGCCGAGTGCCTTTCTGAGTGGAGTTTCTCTCCGTGCATGCGTGGGTATTCTCCTGGTACTACGCTTTCCTCCCACAGACCAAAAACATGCATGTTAGACTGATAACTCTAAATTGGCCCTGTGTGAGTCTTGTCTTGTTTGTTTCTATGGGTCCCCCTGTGATGGACTGGAGACCTGTCCAGGGTGTCCCCCGCCACTTGCACAGTGATGGCTGGACATGGACACCAGTGACCCCCAGGACTCAAAAAGGAAGAAGCGGGTAAAGATAATGGATGACCTAAAACTTCATCCGATTTTCACACAAGTCCAGATAAAGAGAATCCACATAAACAAATGAGACAATATTATACTTGATAAATTATTTACTGAGGAAAATACTCCAACGTATTTGTGATCTAAAAAAGTTACGTCTGGTCCTCTGGACTTTAAAAAAAAAAAAAAATCGTAGAAACGTTTCGTCTTTCCTCCGAAAGACTTCCTCCGTCTTATAAATAGCACCTTCTCATAGTGGATCAACCAGTTTGCTGCCTGACAGCCAAAACCAGCTGCTCACATGATCAAGGAGGACCGTCAGCTTAACGATGGTTCTGTTTTGTGGAGTTTGACGTGTTCCCACTCACGGCATTCTTTGCTTTGTTCAGAGTGACAGCGCAGCAGTACATTTAGTTGGCAGGAGGACAGCAGCAGACATGTGAGAACATACTGTATATGTTGACGAGTTCATCAGTTTGCTGATGAGTGTGAAACGACTATCTCATGACATCCCACTGGAATCTGCGTTCAACCTCAACAAATAATGAAATACCAGAGAAGAGTGTATGCTGACAGGAAGAAAAGACGTGTTTAACATAAGTATTTAAGACTTTCAAGGGCCAAACACTGTTTATAGTATGCCATGATGTCTTTTCCTTACATGTCCCTGCTTGCCATCTGTTATGGTGCCTTCTGCCTGGGGGGTCACTGCAAGCCTACTTCCACTCAGCCACTCAGAAGGAGCGTTTTCAAACAGAAAATCTCAAGACTGACTATTAATCTGATTTACACTCAAAGAGTACAGTCTTTTTTTTATTTTTTATTTTTTACATCACTGACTTTTGTTGCTGGTTTGAACCAAACAATCCAAATCAGCATCCAGTTTTATGCATAATTGTGATGATAGACCAAACCACAGCATCATGTCTCTGCCTCAGCCCTTGCTTTCGTCATGCAGCTGTACAAGTTGATCAGTGCACATTTCAAGCTGTAGGTGACTTATCAGCAATAAACAAGCAACAGGCCAGAGTTACATTGTCATACTGCTAGTAATCTTCACTAGCTAAGCTTTATTACACTCAGAGCCTATATGACACAGACCCTGAATCTCTACAGCTCTGAGATATAAAAAAATGTGACCAAGAAAGACTGACACGTATGGAAGCAATTATGTCTCAATTATCAAATTAAAATGGATTAATAGAAATGCTTTTCATTTTCAAAATAAAGCTGCCTGTTTTGACATGTGGAAAGCAGCTGGGCTCCATCAGCCAATCTATCTGCAGGAAGACAGGCAGAGGTGGGAGTTGGGGGCGCTGTTCCTCAAAGTAATGGATTCATTCACCTTTCTGCGCTTTTCTGTCCCAATGTCATGAAATTTTTCTTCTTAGCGTCATCTACGTCACACATTCGGCTGATAAGCTGAATGTTGCTCATCAACAGAAGAATCAAAGTTTTGTGAACAAACAAAAAAAAGTTCCATATCTACAAGTTCAAGATTTTATTGTGAAAGTCATCGTGTTCTGCTGCAGGTGAGACAAGAAAAATTAGAAACACTTGAATTGTCCGTTTCCATCAAACAACAGAACAGTTCAGATCAACCAGTGCGACACTTATGCATCACAATAATGAAACTAAATAGCTTCAAACGATTCCATCCGGTACAAATTGAATTCACATAATAAATAAATAAATCAAGCCAATCAGTGTCCACAACTCAAACTTTAAACTTCAGTTTAAACACAAAATTTCCAAAGAACATAAAACATGGTAAAGCTGATTTTTTTATACGTTCGATTCCAGTTTAGATTTTGCAAAACTAAAACCGTAAAAATAAAAAGTGGGTCTCCTACCACCAAGTCTAATAGACAGACAAGTGCTTCGCTACATCATCCAAAACAACAAGAAAACCCCATAAACCTCACATTTTAAGAAGAGTATAAGCTCTGTAACACCTTTTTAATATAAAGACTGGAGCAATAAGGCCAATGGGATTTGTGTTTGTTGGCAAACAAGTTTTAGAACACGACTGTTCAGTTGTGAATATTAACTTCTCTCTAAATGCTGTAACCTGATGCCTTTGATTTTGGCTTGAAAGATCAAAATGGTTCAAATCTGACTGAGGAGTAAATTTGAAGTATGAAAAAAAAAGCACTTTACTGATAATTAAAAAGCCATGTTTAATAAGACCCCTGATACGACACTTCAACCATCATTTCCACTTATTGAGAATTCAAGTAAAAAGGGTGGATTGCTCTCTCCAGATCAAGGGTGAGATTCTGCCTCAATTGGAGTTCAAGTATCTCGGGGTTTTGTTCACGAGTGAGGGAAGAGTAGAGCGTGAGCTTGACAGACATATTGGTGCAGCATCGGCAGTATTGCGGACTCTGTACTGGTCCATTGTGGTGAAGAGACAGCGAGCTGTAAGGCAAAACTCTTTGTTTACCGGTCAGTCTACATTCCAACCTTCACCTATGGTCACAAGCTCTGGGTAGTGAACGAAAGAATGTGATCGTGAATACAAGTGGTTGAAATGAGTTTCAATGGAACTCAATGGCGAATCCAAAACAGCCAGACTTGTGGTCCATGCTTGTAGCCTTCCCCAAGATGGAATCCTTCACACCAATGAGTTCCAGAAGCTGCAAGTGGCCTGCAATTCTCAGAAATCAGCTTACAACTTAACTCGAGAAGCAATTCAGTCTGGGTGCACGAAGCACAGCACATCGCAGGCAGCTTCAAAATTGCCAGATTCGCTGCCAATGTCTTCCAAATGTGTCGATAAGCCAGAAACCGCCGATTCCAAAAAGCAGATATCCTGCCAATCCAATTATGTACACATCTTCTACATCCTCAGTGGACAATACAGAGAGACACACCATCTTCCAAATGGCCCCAGGAATCCATGGTGTATCCCAAAGTGAATGTCCCTTCAGGGAATGAGGGCTCTCCTTCACCCTGTCTTCTCGTTGAGAAAATTTTATCAATTGCATTGAGACCAGCTGACTAGATCCATGACTTACAGTATAGAAGATATGTCAAGAGAGACTCTGAAAAAGGTTCACAGGACAAGACAGCAAAAAGCAGAAGGGAGGCAGGAGTGGGTGAAGCAACCATCTTCATCGAGAGCGAAAGAGAGAATGTCACATATACTGATCATAAAAACTGCCTCCATTTTAGAATGTAAAAATCATTTTTAATTTGTAGGAGGAAGCTTTCTCTTTCATTTCTGACTTCATTAACAAATAACAAAATGTTTGCTTGCAGACAAGCTCACCTCAAATGCTGACATTCAAAAAACATCCAGCGTTTTGACATTTAAAGGCTTTATTTGTTTTATAACTGTGTACACAGTGTGTCATCTCGTTTTTATGTTTTGTTAGTTTTGTAACCACACAGCACAAAACGTTCTCAGATTGTAGGAATTCCCAACATTTTATCTGTATCAGCATGCACGCAGTTATGAGGCTGTGCGTGTAAACACTACCTGTGAAATGTCAGCCTGATCGTAAAGCAGATGTTTGAAGTTAGCGCAAAGCTCTGCAGAGAGTGACAAACGTACCTTTAAGATCTACAGCCCATTTACATGGTCAAAACTGGCGCTGGCTCACAATGAAAATAACCGTGGAACATTTTGTTGTTTTAGTTGTACTTCGTATCAGTTTGAGTCCATTTTAAGAGCCTGGTTTGGATTTTTTTGGGCTTTACTTGGACAACGTCCTCTGTTGGACCTGGGAATCCAGAACCTCCCAGCAGGTTGCTGAGGTCGAGTGAACAGGGCCTGCAGGCGATACAGCACATAAAGTCTCTCCATTTGAGCTTCAGGTCTGCAGATTCTGGTCTTATTCAAAAAGGAACAAAATACAATGATTTACTTTTTTTGTTGTTGTTGTTGTATTAATTCTGTTTGCTCATTCAAAAGCTATGTTTTATTTGTTTTTATAATGTTCAGTTGTGGCATTTTGTGTGACATGGCCAGCACGGTGGATCAGTTGTTAGGACTGTTGCCTCCCACATGACCGGAACCTTTCTGGGTAGAGTTTGCATGTTTTCTCCATGCTGTGTGGGTTTTCTCCCGGCACTCCGATTTCCTCCCACAGACCAAAAACATGCATGTTAGGCTGATTGATAACTCTAAATTGTCCCTAGGTGTGAGTGAGAGAGTGAATGATTGTTTGTCTCGTTTGTCTCTATGCGTCCCTGTGATGGACTGGAGACCTGTCCAGGGTGTCCCCCACCTCTCTCACAGTAACTTCTGGTGAATATGGGTGCCAGTGACCCCTGGGACCCAAAAAGGAAAAAACTGGGTACTGATAACTGACGGATGGATGGACACTCAGTGTGTTCAGAAGAGAAGTATTTCTTTTTTTTATATTCACTTTACTTATGCTAACTGAAATTTAGAAAATCAATGTTATATTGGTCGGGAAATTAAAAGGCAAACCAAATGTTTGCTCTATGTCCTTTACATGTTCTTTACTGGTGATTACTCACCTCTTTCACCCGGTTGACCGTTCTGACCATAGGCACCAGGGAAACCAGGTCTGCCAGGTGGGCCCGCCTCTCCCTGAGGACCAGGAAGACCTCTTCTACCTGGCTCTCCAGGTGGTCCCGGTACTGTTTTGACTGATAATGATGACTGGAGTGGGAGCTGGTGCAAGATGGAGTTATAACGAGACATGTAACCTGCAGGACGAGGAGGACGATAACAAAACTTGAAATTACAATGTTGGTATTTTTTTTATATATATTTCATGTTTTTGAGCAAACTAAAGAATTCTAATAAGGGCTGCACAAACAAAGTTTCCTTCATTCTTGCGCTTGTGTAAAAATAACTGATTACTCACTCTGGATGAGCTGCTCACACACTTGTCGTGCGATGGCTCTCACTTCAGAATGAGACATCACCTCCCCCTGGACAAACAAAAATAGGTTGATACACTTCAGGAGAAATCAAAGAAGATTAGGTTTCAGACTGATCGATAAACTGGTGGGAGGATATTTTAAGAGTTGATCACTTGTCACAAAGGGGAATTATGCTAAATTCTTCATTTGTTTATTTATATTAATATATATATTGAAACAGATCCATTTAATCTGTTGCAGCTTTTTGACATAATCTTTTAGCTTTACTTACAACATTAAACATAATGTGTGTTTTGTATTATTTAAATGAAAGAGCCTGAACTGAATGGGTGTTTGTCATTTAAACACAGGAGCTGTGACACATTCTGAGGTTTGATGTGAGATTCATTATTTTGAATGAATTCAAATCTATATTTTGCAAGTACGTGCTTCACAAATGTGATCAAATGTCAAAAAACACACCAACATTTGTTTTAGAGGGGGGAAAAAAATTGTCACCAGCTTTATTCAGAACAGGGACACCTCCCTGAAATGTGCATCTCCGTGCAGAAAATCCTATTAGCGGTTTCAAAGAAACTTTTCTGTTGAGTCTTGAAACAATAATTTACCAGTGCAAGGAACACATGTCTCCAGCAGCTGACGACATGACGCATGGCAGGGATTCAGGTTTGAGTCAAGTTGCTGAAGCGACGAGCCTCACAAGCCTTCGGCAGTGATGGCTCCACTGCTGCCTCAGCAAAATCCCAGAGACTGCACTGCCGCACTACTACTGATTTAATTTGGTTTGCTCTAAACGCATGGAAGCAGTTATATATAAATGAGCCAGAGAGCGAGGGCCAGAAATAAACCGTGCTTTTGCAGGAGGCAAACAGGAAGTGGTGGCTAAGAATTATGCAGTTTACCACAAAACAAGGGTGTGAACAGAAAGCCAGGGATTTCTACAGCAAAGTGGAGCAGTAAATGTTAATCTGCTCAAACTGTTGTTCAAGACTTACTTTTTGTCCTTTTTCTCCTTTGGTACCAGCCGGGCCCTGAAACATATACACAAAGAGTGGACATAGGAATCATTCAAGGGCAGTCCTTTCAGATGAATATGACACTAACTCATTATACATTTCTTCTATGTGAATAAACTGATCTGAATTTTTGTCTTCCTGGATTTTTAGAGGCCCCAAAACACATTCTGACAACGTGAACTCGATGAGCCTCAAAGTTACGAGCCCACAAACAAAGACTGACATCTGCGCTTTGAATGAATTCACCTCTCGCTGTTGTCATCACTGTAAACCCACGAGATGCATATCTGCTCACGACACACACACAGCTGCTGTAAAACCTGCCAAGCCTGTGCACATCCAAGTCAAAGTCATCGTTATCCAGAGACTAATATATCGTGACTGCGCAGCTCTGTGCCAATGTGATAAATACACGCCATAACTTTATTCAAAAGCTGTTACAGCTTTTGAATAAAAGCTTGTTTATCTTGAGCAGAAAATGACCTTGACCACCAACTGTCTGGTTGTGTAAGAGCTGATGTGCTGAGAGGGAAGCCAATGTGTGTTTGGCCTGGGAAATTAGATGCACATTGCAACGCAGATGATAGGAGGGTCCTGCCAGCAGTTGATACGGCAGCTGAATTAAAGAGCAGGCTCCAACAATAAAAGTCTCGTCCTGGACCTCTTTTATGTTCCTGGAGTTCTCCTGGGCACATAAACGTCCACCTTTATATCAGGGGAACATGAAAAAAATTGCAGGATAAATAAACGAGACACAGCTGGAGAGAAGTAAATATCACTTATGTGGCTCAAGATTTATAATTTGATCATTCTTGTTGTCATGTAGAGTTTAACCAAAATGTTACATTTTGTACGCAGAGGGAGAAGTACTCGAATAAGTTTCCTCTTTCACAATCAAATTTTTTTATTCTTTCTGCTGCTCCCTTCTTCACAACAAACCAACTCGCACAAAGACTGTGAGCGTTCCAGGTTTGGAGCACCAGAGGGCGCTATACCTAGGTTCCTGGGCGTACTGTATATTAGAGCTGTCATTTCTAACCAGGGCCCGGAACCTGGACCGGCCCGATCCGGATTAGGGCCGGGTCGGGCTTTTCATTGCATCAGCGGACACACGCGGCTGATGATCCAATTATATGGCAACAAGTCTTGCCATACCACCATCTGTTCACGGCTGTTTGACCGCTGCCCAGTCTTGAAAGAGATAAAAGAAAGTTCAGTTAAAGTAAAGAACGACATTCAGACAAATGAGAAATCTTTGTTCTTTCCTTTAGAAGGTGTTGGTGTAATTTAAAAAAGATTCAGCTGCACGCAGCAGACGTGCGCGTCCAACAACCCAAACAGGTGAGATCCTAAAATATCTGACATGTCAGAGCAGGGTCTGTGTCTGAATAATGCAGAATGCGACAAGCAGGGATTTAATGCGCTTCGACGACCATGATGATCTTCTGACCCTTTTACTCAGTCGTGCGTGTCTGCTGACCGTTAATAAATATACAAGCAGTCAAAGCTTAATTAAAAATGTCTGGGGGGGGGGGGGGGGTTTGTTTTAGGGTTTGGACTTTA
>JARVLU010001073.1:21859910-21871665 GCA_031762415.1 Simpsonichthys santanae | reverse complement strand
TAATAATAATAATAATAATAATAATAATAATAATAATAATAATAATAATAATAATAATAATAATAATAATAAAATAATAATAAAAATACAACAAAGCCTTAAAGAAGCAAAACAGTCATCGTTATTATCATCAACATATATAGGAACCAAGTGCATATAAAACTTCTACTATTTTCTCCACATCAGCAACACATACTCTTTGATTAAGTTGGCATTTTGTTCTATAATAAATATAACTAATCAGAATTAAAGTATAAACGTAATTGGCTGATGAAAGCCACAAGACTCAGCATCCTGTCGGATGCCAGTCAATGTATCTGTTTGACCTCATCCTTGATCAGAATGAGATGCACTTTGCAGTACTGCCAGAACAGACCTTCAGTATGTAAACTTCTGCACCGCCAGCATGAGGCCTGGAGAAATTGACCACAGCTTAATCTGGTTCCAGACTAAAAATGTAGATCTACTCATTTTCTAAAATAACCAATTCCCCTTTACCGTTGAGAGTTCCTTATCTTGAAGGATGCTGTGTTTAAGGACATGAAACTTTCAGGTACAAAGTTTTATGGACAGGAAGAAAAGTACAACTAAAAATCTGGATCTATACTGAGAGACAATGACAAACAAAATGGCTGAGGCAAATAATAATAATAATAATAATAATAATAATAATAATAATAATAATAATAATACAGAAAGAAAAAAGTTACCATTTCAAACTATGATTCCAGGAAATTAAAAAATAAGCTGAAAATTAGATATTACTTCTTAAGAAAAGATATCCCCCAAACCAAATAAATAAATAAATAAATAAATAAATAAATAAATAAAAACCACAGACACATTGGTTCTGCCTTTGCTGAGAACACCAAGCGATTAATTTCACATTCCTTTCACTGTTTCCCTGCTCAGTAATGAAGATGCTGCAAATATCATTGACATCTCAGCACCTCCACTCCTCTGTGTCCATGTCCTGGTTTATGTGAGTCAACACTCATCTATAAAAGTTGACCCCCACCCTCCTTTTTTTACTTTATGCCTCTAGAGTAGGGGTGTCAAACTATGTTAAAAATAAGGGGGCCAAAATAAAGAAACAGACCACTTTCGGTCGATACATTAATTCACGTAAGATAAAGGACAGATGTTCTTGGTTTGATGGTCATCAACAGAAGATTCCTTGGTCTCATTTTATGCCATCTGTTGCTCTTTCCACATCAAAATCAAAGATGGCTGAAAAATCAAACAAGGACGTCTGCACTGACATTATTATCAGGTTTTAGGCAAAACATGAAGCAATAAAAATACTTTAAATTTAAAATATCTTCTTTGGGGACCAGATAAGATGTTAACGAGGACCAGATTTGGTCCACGGGCCTTGAGTTTGACACATGCACTCTAGAGCAGAGGTGTCAAACTCACTTCAAAAAGGGGGCCAAAATAAAACCTTTTTCAAACTGAGGGCCGGCTCAAATCAGATACCAAACATCTTTGGTTCCTCAACAAGACTTTGATTGGTCTCATTTGATGTTCTCTTATGCACTTTTCACATCATAATCAAAGATTACCGAAAAAAAAATTTTTTTTAAAGTGATAAAAGAATTTTACATTTAAAATAACATCTTGGGGGCCAGATAAGATGTCAACGAGGGTCACATTTGGCCCCCGGGCCTTGAGTTTGACACATGCGCTGTAGAGGATGAATTGTTGTACTGGTGATCGTGACAGAACACATGTTTGAATAAAATAACCAAACTGATGATAAAATAGATTTTAGTCTCAGTTAAAATTATTGTGGTTTTATTGCAAAACTATGTTGCACATTTGTGACCCATTAAGATTTTTTTTTAATAATACACACAACTAAAGCAAAAACATCAGCTGGGTTTGTTCTAAAAGCTAAAGCACTGTCTGTCAGGACATATGTGCAGTTATTGCTGCTGTGGATGGAAGCTCTGACAACATACGCCATTCGTTGCTCATAATCAGACCTTCTGTGAGTCGTACGTACCACTGGTCCCACTGGTCCGATCTCTCCTCTCTCTCCTTTGTCTCCACGAGTGCCCTGAAAAACAAACAATATCGCTAGGTCTCTAAAAAAGACTCAAGATTTCACCAGAATTCACCAAAACCCTGGAGAGGCTGACATCAGACTTGCTGGATGACCAAACAATCCTTTTAGCCTCAGCAGGGTTCAGCAGGATTTAAACATGAACTCACAAGCGTCTGAAAATCTGTTGGAGGAACATGTCAGCGTTTTTTAATTTAGTAAACCAAACTACCGTGGCCTTAATCAAAGTCAGAATAATACCACAAAAATCAAAGTTCATGCTCAATAATCCAGATAAAACATCCAACAGAGTTAAATTATTTCCTCTGGATGGTTTCTTTGTGTTGAAACGTTTCATCTTTCATCCAAAGAATTTCATCAGTCTGAGGAGCCACAACAAAATCAGTCGCATCAGTAACACACTTATATACAGTAGTGGGCCAACCAGTTTGATTGTGATAAGATGGTTTCTGGTGGGGGAGATGGGGAGAGGGCAGACTTCAGAAATCATATTATCACCATCAAACTGCTTGGTCCACTGTGTGAGTGTGCTACTTATGGGACTGATTTTGTTGTGGCTCCTCAGACTGATGAAGTCCTTTGGATGAAGTATGAAATGTTTCATCACAAAGAGGACCTGACTTAACTTTGTTGAATACCACAACATGGAAGAAACTTCCAATTCGTTATTAGTTTACTCCTGAAACATGACAAAGTCTTACTGGAGGCCCCTGAATGGTGAGTCCATTGGGCCCCTGAGGACCAGGAAGTCCCAAAGGTCCACGTGGCCCAATTTCTCCCATAGGCCCTTGAGGTCCCTGTGAAAACAAAACAACGTGAAATTCAAAGACATGGACTTTCAATAGATTTTGTCCAAGTTTATCAAAGCAGCTTGGTGCTACAACCACTCCCAGTTTTAGCTCAGTATCTGCAAACATCAGCAGAGCTTTAGACATTTTGGAGTTTGCTTTTTGATTGGCTGTGGTGGCCATCTGGAACTGGACTGACACCAAAAGTTCATCAGTTGTAGACATTCAACCAATTACCAGATGGACTGACTGAACATTGTTGTCAGCCATACGATCACCATCCATGGCAGCAAACATACAGAAATATTTTCACAATGCTTGATCTTACATCTTTAATCTCTAAAGAATATATAATCTGCTACATACAGTACTTGCTTGTACAAGAATAACAAAAATGTTTGTTGTATTTAATTATTTATTTTAGAGCTGAACACATTCAACACCACATCTTCTAAGTATAACCTCCAATCAAAGTCACTGATGCATCCACTGAGCCTTTGCACCGCCAGCTGCCTCGACAAAAAGCTCTACATCAGGGATTCGATTAGAGTTCTTGATCCATCTGCAGTGAGGTAGAACTCGTTTTATAAAGTGTTTAAAGTGTGGACAGAATTACTGCGACAGGATCTAGAGGAGAAGTTCTGAAAACCACAAGTCCACTGGAACCAGAAAGCCGGTTGTTAACTCTGTTTATTGTTTGACTGTTCAGCCTTACAGATTGACTTCATGTGTTTTCTATTTGCCACAACACTCCTATGAAACTGTGGTGTTCATGAAAAAAAGAGGGAAATAAAGTCAAGGCTCGATGCATCTTATGTCTAAGAAAATAGAAAATGTGATTAAAAACTTGTAACTCTCCTTTAGTTTTGATTTGAAACTAGGTGACTCTTTTTTTCATGTAATGTTTTTCTTCTTCTTTCAGCTGCTCCCTTCTTCAGGGGTTACCACAGTGAGTTGCACGGAGACTTGGCAATTATTTTTGCGCTGGATGCTCCTCCTGACCCAACCACAGACCACTGAGCTACCACAGCCCTCTGTGTGGAGCAGAGAGCTGCCATCTAGGGCACCTGGAGGAGCAAATGGGGGGTTAAGGGCCTTGCTCAAGGGGTAAATGATGGTGGAGACAGGTGAAGGTGCTTCACCAGTCCCACCCACATTTTAATGTTCCAGGTACCGGGAGTTGAACCAACGATCTTCTGATCACAGGCTCACCTCCTCTAACGTCTGCGCCACTACTCTCCCTTACTTATTATATAACGGTAAAAATAAAAAATAAAACATGTGTTCAACATTTATTATAATTATTATGTGCAAGCCAGAACAGGAAACCACATACTCTGACAAAAATGTGTATATAATAATTTAATATACAACATATTGACCAACCTGGCAAAGCTTTTCTTATAGCTGATCATGTTTTGTACTCTTGTTCCAATTTCAAAGCACCATAACAAAAATATTTTCAAATTTCTAACCTTTTTTTTTTTCCAATTCAAAGTTCATGTCCTAAAAGAAAAAGGGCATTGCCTTCAGTGCAGTTGATGAAAAGGCTCTACTCAAGAGTACAGTATTTATATTGTTTGCCTTATATAATAAAAATTATTCATACACATTTATTTGTGCAACAGCAGTGGCATGCTCTGTCCTTGGATGTAGAGAGGACTGTCAGCAAGTGAAGAATGCAACAGCTCGCTTGTTGACTTTCAACTTCTTTGGGATTTACTAATGTTTAGTCACAAAATGTTATATAGCCTGCTCCTCCCGGGATGATTTCACCTTGCTAAATAACTATAGCACATAAAAGTTTCAGACCAGCCTTGTGCGAGCACTTTTGCAGAAAATGTGTGTTCTTAATAAAATGCATATCACAAACCGTCACGCCTGGCTCCCCTCTGTCTCCTCGGGCTCCTCTTATCCCTGGTCCACCCTGAAAAAGAATCAAAAACAGATTTTAATAGAAGTTTAGGTTTCATTCTAAAAATGTTCAAAAATGTTGAGAAAAGAAGAACCCAGCACATTTTATATGAATGGAATACAAGGAGTAAAGTTATACAATCAAGTTTACATGAGCTTGATCTTGGACTACTGTATCTCTACTTTGAGGTTTTTCACTTATCACGGGGGACGTGGTCCCTAACACCCATGATGAACGAGGGACTACTGTACATAGTACAACTCAGTATGTACTGGGTACGAGCAGGTAAGTACAGGCAGGGTATGTAGCCTGTTTGTGCAGGCTAACATGTGGCTTCATAATACAGACTGACCCATGAAGGTCCAGGTACACTCCAAGTTTGTACAATTAGACTCTTTTTTCTATTTAGCCCTGCGATGGACTGGAGACCTGCCCAGAGAGTACCCCGCCCCTCGCACAGTGATTGCTGGACATGGGCACCAGCGACCCCCGTGACCCAAAATGGAAGAAGCAGGTAAAAGATAATGGATGGATGTAAACGTTTACACGATGACATATTTATATTACAGTATTATTCACTATGGTTACGTACAAATGAAAGTTTTCTCCAGCTAAATAGAGAAAAAATTGAAAAAAATCATCTTTGCTCCATGAAATACTTCTGCAATGATAAAGCAGATCCTTGGGCCTCTTGGTCATTTTGCTAAATCCTCGGTTAGAAACCTTGGAATAACCTTTGACTCAGGTTTTACTCTGGAAACTCGTGTAAAGTCTCTGGTTCGTTCCTGTTTCTACCATCTGAGAAGTATTGCCAAGCTTATCTATATTGTTTCTCGTCCAGAAATGGAAATCTTAATTCATGTTTTTGTTTGTAACGCACACTTGTTTAACCAAAACCTCCATAGACCAGTTGCAGTCTGTACAGAATGCTGCTGCTAGACTTCTGACTGGATCTTTAAAATGTTGTCATATAACTGCACTTCTAAAGAAACTCCAGTGGCTCCCAGTTCATTATCGAGTGGATTTCAAGGTTTTGGTTTTGACTTGGCGAGCTCTGCATGGACAGACACCAACATACATCTCAGAACTTTTACATCCCTACACTCCGATCAGGGCTTTGAGGTCCTGTGATCAAGACCTGCTGATCATCCCCCAGACAAAACTGAAAACTAAAGGAGACAGAGCCTTTTCTTCTGTAGCTCTTCTGGAACTCCTTCCTCAAACTCCGATCAGTGGACTCTATGGCTTCTTTTAAAGGCCAGCTAAAAACTCATCTCTTTAAATCTGCCTTTGTTTAAATTTGTTTTTATTTTGTTTGTCGAAGCACTTTGTGATTTTTATCTTGAGAAGCGCTACATAAATAAAGTTTTATTTACTTACAAATGGTAAAAACTAGTTATAGCACATCCAGCTCGAGACATTTCTGACACAACTATCACAAAATTTCTACCAGAATTACCATAATCTAAAACTGACAGCAATTTAAAAGTGTATACATTATTGTTTTTATAGGCTGCCACCAACTTTTTAAGATTAGAGTAATTCTAAGATGGCAAAAAAAAAAAACAAAAAAAAAAAACAAAAAACACTTTGGTTATTTGGTTTGGTTGAGCTATCATAACGTTAATAACCATTTCATAAAACACCACTTTAAAAGATCTGAACTATTCTTTTGATGCTATTTAAATTATAATAATGCATCTATGATTCAACTTGCAACCTTTCCAGGGTGTAGTCCGTCTCTTGCAGAGTGACTTCTGGACACGGGCACCAGCAGAACCAATGACTCCCGCGACTCGGAAAGGAAAAAGTGGGTAAATAAAATGGATGGATTTATGCCTGAAAGTAAAAGTCTGCAGCTATAAACTCTGGGTTGATTCTCCGGTCTTGAGGTTTATCCAAGAGCAAACAACCTCCAACTACTGATCGTTGGCTAATTTGTTATAGATCCTCCTCCTGTGTTTGCTTAAATGAGCCTCTCCTGGGAACCATGAAGCAGCCAGACAGTGAAGTATCTGCCAGAAGGATTATTTAGTGGGGAATATGAGAGGAGACATGTGCAAAACCAAGACATATAAAATAAGCGTTGTTTCAGTTATGTAGTTCAACTTCCGATTATTTTAATCCACATCTTTTTATTTTTTTTCTCATTAAAGCTAAGGAAAAACTAAACCAGGTCTAACTGTTCACTCATATCTGAAGTTTGTCAAATTGATTTGCCTCTTTGAATTCTTCTAAACCTACATTACATGTGATCGAAAAAGAAACTGCACAGAAAAACTAAAAGTATCTTCCAGAAGATGCTATCAACACAATGATGGTTGGATTCACACACAAACCTTCAACAATGAATGGAAAAGAAAACACAGCTCTTACAATTTAACAGAGCAATTTGATTCCAAAGACCAATGTCCAGTTTGGACCTCAAACAGCACAGGCACTGTTCAGTTTTAACAAAGACAGACGCAGGTTCAGCATGCCTTGTTGTAATAAATGTAAGGCTGATTGTTGACTGATATTGGGTATTGAGCTGTATCTGCATTAAATCAGACGCCACTGGTCAGGTCAGCTGAGAAAACCAATACTGTGACAAACATAAACTAAAGAGTCTCCTGCTGTGGGACAAGAAAAGACTCTTTGATCTGACGGAGAATAAAAACCTTGAAGATGTGGAATAAAATGTTTGGGATTATTGTCTGCATCATTCTTTATGGCAGGAATTTGAAAATGTATTATCTTTGTAGATTAGGTACAAACTAATTCAGATTTATTAATTTCCACATATTTCTAAAAAAAAAAAAAAATCTCGTGATTTAATCAAGTCAAGTCAACTTTATTTATAAAGCACATTTAAAACAGCAGCAGCACGGTGGTGCAGTTGAGACAGCTGCTGCCTCCCGGCGAGCAGGTTGCCCTGCTTCAAATCCCGGCTGGGGACCTTTCTGGGTGGAGTTTGCATGTTCTCTCCGTGCATGTGTGGCTTTTCTCCGGGTACTCCAGTTTCCTCCAGACCCAAAACATGCACGTTAGACTGACTGGTCACTCTTAATTTGTCTGTAGGTGTGAGTGAGAGAGTGAATGGATGTTTGTCTCGTTTGTCTCTGTGTGTCCCTGTGATGGACTGGAGACCTGTCCAGGGTGTCCCCCCACCTCTTGCACAGTGACTGCTGGACATGGACACCAATTTACATGCGCAAAATTCTTTGATTGGATTTAAATGTACAGTATTTGGATTAAATAATCCAAATGTATAATTTACGAAGTACACAGTCCGTTCATGATAAGCATTTACATGCAGCGGACTTTTATTTTGAATAAAAGTACTGGCATGTGCAGAGTGGCAAACTCTCCTTAAAAACACACAGAAGAAGAAGTACTACTTCCAGTTTACTTCTGGGATGAATATAAACAAAGCTGAGCGCCCAAAATGGACCCGCGACAGATTTTAATGACGGTGGAGACGTTCCTCACTCCCGACTGAGCTACAGGTAAAACAGATCATTCTGAGCTCTTTCAAAGTTCCCAGTAGAAATATTGTGTCG
Organism: Simpsonichthys santanae; assembly: GCA_031762415.1. Taxonomy (NCBI): domain Eukaryota; kingdom Metazoa; phylum Chordata; class Actinopteri; order Cyprinodontiformes; family Rivulidae; genus Simpsonichthys; species Simpsonichthys santanae. Next base: position 21,863,352 of record JARVLU010001073.1, on the reverse strand, counting down.
CTCACTGACCAGTTGAGCTTCCCCGACATATTAGCATTAGCCAGGCAGCAATACAGGAAGTAGACACTAGTCGCACATGCGCAGTCAGGTCAGTTTTCCACAATCAGAATAAAATGATCAGATGAAGTGTTTACATGCACACTGTTCGAATTATGAATCGGCATAAACCACCCCTCTCATTCAGATTACAAATTCATTCGGATCAAGCAAAGAATAATCTGAATGGGGCATTTAAATGACACATTTTTATTCCGAATGGCTGTTCAATCTAAATTACTTATGCCCATGAAAACATGGCTGACCCCCGCGACCTGAGAAGCGGGTAAATATAATAGATGGATGGATGAATTTAAAACAGAAGCTGCTACCAAAATGCTTAATAAAAATGAATGGGAGTAATTTAAGGGAAAAAAATAAAAATAATGATATTATTGAAAAAAATTAATTAAAAGCAACAAAAGAAAAACATAAAAACAGAACAGTAAAATACTCAATCAAATCACACTGTCAGAGAAAATGTGTGTTTTTTTAGAGATTTAAAGACAGGAAGTGAAGTGTTTAATGTTGGAGGGCAGGTTGTTCCAAAGTTTACGGCCCACGACTGAAAAAGCCTGATCTCCTCTGGGCTTCACTTGTTTTTGGAACCGCCAAAAGCAGCTGCTCAGATGATCTCAGAGCCCGAGAAGGAACATATGGTGCAGCAGCTCAGAGGGTGCAAGGTCATTAAGGCACTTAAAGGTCAACTGGAGAATTTTAAAATGTATTCTGGTACATACAGGGAACCAGTGAAGGAAGGACAAAACTGGTGTAAGTTGTATTTTAACTTTTAATTTGATCAAACTAATGATAAGGGTGTCTTCATACTTTGTTTTATCTTTCATTTGCCTCCCAGTTGTGTTTAATTTAAGTTCAGACACATGGATACATATATCTAAAAATGCAGCTTTTTACTTTCATTCATGGAATAAATGACAAAAGGTGCAGCATCTATAAACTCTGAACACCCTTCAGTTTTGCACATTATCAAAGTCTGAGAGAAAACAGTAAAAGTTTGAGTGACCCTTCAACCGGTTTTAAACCTTGAACACCAACTTCTTCTAAAACAAAAAAAGAAAATGAAATGAGGTTTATTACAAATTACTGCATTCTGAAGGTTTCCACGTTTATTGAATGCGTAAATTTAATGAACATTTCTGTTAAAGAAACAGACGTTCAAAGTCAGATATAGAAAAAAAGAGAGAAGGTAGACAGCTACAGGTGAAGTGCTGTGGCTTGAAGATTAAGCACATATATCTCGCTTTTCAGAAATGAATAAAAGTTCAGAAACTCCTAATCAGCTGTGCTAAATGGAACCGCCCTGTAATTAGGTTCTCAAACTAAAAGACTGTTGATGCGCACGCCACATCTCCTCAGCAGCCAAAGATGCAAACAAAGATTAGGACACAAATAAAAGACAACGAGGAAATAAAAATGTTGAGCTGGTTAGAGTTTATCTGGCACTGTGAGTTTCAAGATCTGTGAGGAGAATGTGGAAATAATAAATGAACAATATATTTCCATGAATGTATTTATCTTTACCGATCCCAAAAGGCTGCTGGGTTTATCATGTGAGTCTATGAGCCAACAAATCTTAGAACAAAACAGTATTTAATGTTCTTACAGGAGGTCCGGAGGGTCCCGGAGGTCCAGTGCTCTCCTGGGAGCAGGTACAGGCGTGAGGCATGGGAGGACACTGCTCTTCAACTCTCTGAGGGCACACGCATGACAGGATCAAGTGTGTAGCTTGTAACGGGCTTTGCAGCAACCAGACAAGAACAGCGTCACATAAATAAGCCTTAATTCAGCCAGACAAGATAATGACAGTAAAATGTGCACATCAGTGGACAATTTGTCCAGGTTGGTGGAATCTACACCACAATAAACTCTGTTTGGTTTCCTTGGCTACTGACACAACTGATTACAGTTTGTTGCATAAAAATGACACCAGAAATAAATATTTTAATGAAACATTCAAGTACAGGGGAAACTGCAATACATGGCAACACGCCAATGTCTTGTACTTCTCCATCTAACAATGCACCAGTGTAAGGAATTAACAACAAAAAAGCTTAAATCGTGTCATCTGGTGCAGTTTATTTAAGTGAGAAACATTTCATCCCCCATCCAGAGGACTTTGTCAGTCTACGGCCTGCCAACCAGATCTGTCCTATAGGTAGCCTTCACCTAAAACGGCCGTGGTACAGTGGTAGTGGCAGTCGACCCCCGATCGGAAGGTTGGAGGTTCGAATCTCAAGTTCCCACACCATGTGTCGTTGTGTCCCTGGGCAAGACACTTAACCCCGAGTTGTTCCCGGTAGGACTGGCTGGCGCCTTGCATGGCAGCCTACTGCCACGGTGTATGAATATGTGTATGAATGGGTGGATGGCTGGTGCTGTAAAACGCCTTGGGGCCCCTCATAGGGGGCTGGAAGGCGCTATATAAGTAAACTCCATTTACCATTTACCATCTAAAACCTTTGATCGTTGTACATGATGATTGGATGTTTTGTATGGATGTGTTTTTTGCACGTGTTGAAAGATTCCAACAGGAGGTTGGCTTGAAACACAGCAGTGAAGGCGACCTATGGGACAGGTCTGGTTGACAGACTGCAGACTGACAAAGTCCTCTGGATGGGGAACGAAACATTTCTCACTTAAAGATGACATGATTTAACCAATTTTGTTGTTATCTACCTGGATGATTGAGCTTACAAAATAAGGAATTGTTAATAAATCAAATAAAATTGTCTACGAGCGTCCAGCAGTTTTAAAAATTATTGGCAACATTGTGCAGGTGAATATTGTGATTTACTGATTAAATCAATATTGCATATGTAATGAGAGTAAACTCATCTGGCTTTGTAAAATGGACAGTAAAGTCATTCCTAAATGTCAAATGGATTTGATCATAGCTGTAATATATACTGTATATATTTGAAATATTAAAAGCTGTTTTACAGCAAACTAATTTACTGTTCAAAGGAAGGAAGACAAAAAGTTAGTTTCTTACCAATGCGGGCAACTCACAGCACTTATCTCTGCTGGGCCAGGATGTGCTGCAGATGATGTCAAACATCTGCAGCTGGAACTGTAAACATAAACAAGCATGAGTGCACATGCACACACCCAGTCAGTTCCTTAATGTTGACAGTAAATCAGTACCAGGTACTGTGGCACACTGCATGACTGATCAAACAGGAGTCGATTAAAATCTGTCTGATTTTACTTTATGTAGCGACGGGTCTGTGTGCTGCTCCTGACAGGAAATAGACAACAGATGTTTTAGCTAATGTTTATAGTACAAACAGTAATGAACACCTGGAATGAAGTTGAGCATTTAGATGCATATTTATATATATATATATATATATATATATATATATATACATGTAATAAAATAAAC
>JARVLU010001073.1:21751166-21763021 GCA_031762415.1 Simpsonichthys santanae | reverse complement strand
ATATAGTTTTTCTTTTTTTAAAGACTGATTTAAAACTTTTTTATCTTTGTTAACTTCAATAATTTGTAGGTGGGTTTGTAAAATAGTTACCTATAATAAAATTCAAAATTTTATTTAATTTTCATTCATTCAACTTTTGGTTAATCTCACCGAGCCTCGGGGACTCATTTACAAGAGAGACCTGCATTTTTTTTTAAACTAAGATTTATGATAGCAGCAGACAACAACAACAATAGACAATCATAAAAGAAGTGTACAAATTTAAATAATAATAATAAGAATAAGAATAATAATAATAAATTATTATTATTATTATTATTATTATTATTATTATTATTATTCTTTATTTAAAAAATGTGTTTAGATTTTAAATTTAAGTTTAGGATGTGAGGCAAGAAATTAGAATACCACGTGGCAGAATACGTTTGCAAATGACTGTAGGAAATGATTAAATATGATTTAAAAACAAAAACATGTAATAAATTAGAATGAAATTACTAGAGAGAGAAGCTACTCTATATAGAGCACAAATAGGTAAATAAAGCAATTTGAAATAAATGTTTTTGTTTGTTTGTTTTGGGGGGAAAGTACAAAAAAATAAACAAAAGAAACTACAACAAACTTAAATACTATTAAACATTTACAGTCATAGAAAAAAAAAACTAATACAAACCAAAATTGATGTAAAGTCTATTGAAGGAAACCATGAAGATCATAACAACATTCAAAGCAGACAAGTCAAGTTAAATTTAAACATGAAGAGCAGAGAGCAACAAAACAGAGAAGAGTGGGACAGAAGTATTTTTTAAACAAACCTTTAAATCTGCCTTGAAGGGGTCTGCTCTGTTCTTTGCCTCTAACAGCAACAACACTGAAAACATAGTCCTTCGAAGGTTTGTAGTCTGTTATTAACACGTTAGTGTCAGATTTCGACACTACGACCTCCTTCTGTTGACCACCTGAAATACAGAAAAAATAAAGTTAGATTAAATTATTCAAAGTTAGTTAGTTATCAAAGAAAGCCATTTTAAAATTAGATGGATTTCTAGCTCTGTGTTGCTTGAAATATATATATACATATACATATACATACAGTATATAAATTCGATTAAATTCTAGTTCGTTTTAAAATGTAAATCCATCATAAAAATAATATTGTCCATCATTGTGAAGTCAGGCAAACGTGATCCATAACTATTTAAACTCTTCTATGGATTTGCTTCTGCAAACCTTCATTAGGAGTTCAAATTTTATCTTTATACAGGCTGTTAAATGAGAACAAAAAAAAAAAAACTATTTGATGTTTATTCAATCTTTACTGAATGCTGCTTTCTACTTCTGTATTTATGTTGGAGCTGACTTTTGCTGCCATTAAGATGGGGACGGGTGTGGGGGTACATTTCAGAAAAAATTGTTTGTACATCACAAGGATAACACAGAAACTAACAAGAAAAAGTCAACTAAATATATCCACAAGTTATATATTTAAAAAAAAAATAATCAAGATGACGTGTTTTTGGATGCTGAGGAACCAGAAAGGTGATTTTTTTTTTCAACCTAAATAACTAAAGTACATTATTCCTGGCTTTATTTACACTAATTTGACTTTAAGTTTGAAAAAGAAAAATCCCTGAAAATGTGAGATTGATGCCTAAAACTTTACCATTACCTATTAAAGAAAATTCTTAAAAAATAATAATAAATAAATAAATAAATAAAAGTCTCCTGAACCAATGGATGAATCTCCATGGAACACTGAAAAAGGATGTACATTTACAGTTGATTAGATTTGGCAGTAAGTGAAACTTTTCTCCATCCCCTCCATCTTGCCTGGACTCTTTTTTTTACCTCTTTTTCCCCTCTTTACCATTCCAGTTCATTCTCTTTATTCATTACCTCTTCCAAGTACTCCTTCCAACTTTCCATCATGCTCTCCTCACTTTTTCAAATGTTACCATTCCCATCTTTAACAAGACTAACCTGCTGCATATCCTTTCCAGCCTGATTCCTCTGTCTTGCCAATCGGTACAAGTCCTCCTTGTACTCTTTAGTGTCCAGCCTCCCATACAACTTGTCAAACGCCTTTGCTACCTCCCTCTTTTCTCTAAATTGCATCTCCTTATCTTCCAGTCTCCTCTCTTCAGTCCTCTCACTGTCAAATTTCTTCTTGGCTAACCTTTTTCTTTGAATAGCTTCGTGCACTTCACTATTCCACAACCAGATTTTCTTATCTATTCTCTGTCCAGATGACACACGAAGTATCTTCCTACCTGTCTCTCTAATTGCTGTTGCCGTAGTAGCCCAGTCATCTGGAAGGTCTTTCTTACCACCCAGAGCCTTTAACAGCTCCTCTCTGATGTCCTCGCAACATTCTTTTTTCCTCAGCTTTCACCATTTGGTCTTCTTCTCTGATTTTACTCTTTTTCTCTTCTTCACAACAACAGTCATTTTACACAAAACCACCTGATGCTGTCTGGCCACGCTCTCCCCTGCCACAACTTTACAGTCCCCAAGCTTCCTCAGGTTTCCTCTTCTACACAGAATGTAGTCGACCTGCGTACTCCTTCCTCCACTCATAGGTCACTCTATGTTCCTCCCTCTTTTGGAAATAGGTGTTGACTACAGCCATTTCCATTCTCTTGGCAAAATCCACCACCATCTGTCCTTCCTGGTTTCTTTCCTTGACACCAAACCTGCCCATCACTTCCTCGTCCCCTCTGTTTCCTTCACCAACATGTCTATTCAGGTCTGCTCCAATCACCACTCTGTCCTCCCTGGGAATACTCTTATCACTTCATCCAGATCCTTCCAAAATGTATATTTTTCCTCTATGTCACATCCAACCTGTGGAGCATAACCACCAACAACATTTAACATCAGACCTTCTACTTCTACCTTCCAGGCACATCACCCTGTCTGACACTCTTCACCTCTACTATATTCTTTGCCAACTCCTCCTTCAGGACAAGCCCTACTTCATTCCTCTTTCGATCCACATCATTCATTCATTCATGGTAAAACAGTTTGAACCCTGCTCCAATGCTGTGAGCCTTGCTGCCCTTCCACTGCTCTTGGATGCATAAAATTGTCCACCTTCCTTCTCTGCATCATGTCAGCCAGCTCTCTAACGTTGCCATTTTCCCCACATTAAGAGTTGCATCCCTCAGTCCTACATTCTTGACTTTCTTCTTTGCCCTCTGTTTCCTGACATGTTTCCCTCCTCGTCTTCAATTAACAGTACTGTAGCACAATTTCTGTCAGTGCCCAGTTTGTCAATAGTACCAGTGATGGTCATTGTTAATTTGGGCCTTGACCAAGCTGGTATGATGTCACTTAGATGAACTCATGTTAGTTTCGGCAAAAGTGTTTTACACTGAATGCCCTTCCTGACACAGCTCTCATCATTTACCCGGACTTGGACTCAGCACAAGAGTTACAATGGCTTGTGCTCCCTAGTGGCAGTTTTTTTTTTCTTTGTTGTTGTTTTTAATACGGATCAAGCAAATTATTATTTTCAGTGTTTTGTCAAAAAGGGTACAATTTCATTGTAAAAATGATATGTTTAAAACTCACATAAAAGTTGGCAGGGATATGCATTCCTTTAAGAAATGCTAGACCTTCAGTTGTAATATATTTGGTAAGCTCATATTTACAATACCCATCAATAACCCTTTTAATTTGACCTTGGTATGATTACTGTGTGAGACAAAATGTGTACATTTTCTTCAGTATTTTCAGCCTTGCTCCTGGTGCTGACAACTTATAACGCATGTAGGACAGAGGGAGATTAATGCTTCAGATGTTGATTAGCGTCACTGCACTGATTCACTGCTGTGGTAAATACATCAATCCATCTCTGCTGCAAGAGTAGACACTAACACCATCAACTCACAAGTCACAGCAAACTTGCAGCACTTACTGCATCTTTGAAACTGAAATATGGACATATTTTTGTGTTATGCCTCTAAGTTTATGTTTATTGTACAGAAGTTCCAGACGATCACAACAATAAAAATTAGCTTGTTTCCTTTGGATTCGACTTTTTCTCCAGTGAGATCAAAAACAAGAAAGAGACATCTGAACGTAATGTTCACACAGACAACACACTACTGTATTTGAATTTCATGACTGAGGTCAGATAATTAAACTAATATTTAGTATTTTGATAGTTACTAGTCTGAGAACAAATTCACCTAAGACAGAAATGTAGGCCACAAAAGACACATTGAGTAAAACTGACCAGGTTATAAAGAAGAAGAACTCATCCTGTGAATCCATTTGTTTTTTGTCATTTCTTATAAGTGCTGTAGTATTTCTGCCTCAACTAAACCTCAGTTGTACTATTCGCTGGTTCTGAGAAAAAGACGTTGAATCAAAAGGTTAGCTAGTCTGTGCTTTTATAATGTTTCTTGTCAAAAATACCTCAGCTATTAGACAATTTTTATGGTAACTTTTATACACCTTATCTGACTCAGATGTAGTAAGAGACAAAGGAGACAAGACTGGCTTCTTGTCTTCATTATTTTTATTGCCATCAAATGGGTTTTTTTAATTGCATGAACATAATAATGATCTTTAAATTCCAATTTGAAAGTGCTTTTTCTAAATGCCACAATAACTGTGCTGCCATCCTTCCTGAGAAAGAAGAAACCATAAATGTGAGTTATAGTTCTGTTTTTGGTTGAAAGAGGAATTAAGAAACTGCTAAATTAGGCTTTGTTTTAAACTAAAGGTCATGCGCAATGACCATATTTCATGTTCAGCCCTCATTCAGTCATACACATTCTTTATTCTGGCTTTATGAGATTTGTCTGCAGTATCAAGTGCAGCATTAATAACATACTGCATGCAGGTGGAGTTGCTGCACCAGTGGAAGACTGAAAGCTTGGCTGTGAATGCAGGTGCACTGCGATTACACAATAAAGTGGATGTCAGCAGTGTTTAGAGTGATTCTTGCTACACTGTGAATGCACTCTTTCTGCACAATGATCACCTTAGGACACATGCAGAATAAAAGCAGGACATGAACACATGTTGTCTTCATGCAGTAATCATGCAAATTACTATTAAACTAGAATATTTTTTTATAATTTTTCAAAAGTGCCAAATCAGCTACTGCCCAAAATTACAAAATATATTTGTAATAAGTTAAAGAAAAAAATTTACATATAAACTGTGTAAGACATTTATAAAGAACAAAGACAAATAAATGTTATAGCTGTTACCAGTGGTTTGTTTTGGTCTCCATGGAAACAACACACATGTTTCTCACTCCCTGCTTCTAGGTTAAGAGGCAGATAAAAATTCTGACTGAATGGTGAGCCTCAACTAAATACATATAATTGCATGAAAACTATAAGCTAAAATGTAAAAATTAAATGTGAACAGCAGAAGACATGGTCACAGATGAATTTTTATATTTTTAAAGTTTTATGTAGGAGATTTGGCAAGTTAAACGACTTTAAATTCAGATTTGGAGAATATTTTGAGGCGAAATAAAAGTAAAGTCTATGGAGTATTTTGTGTATCCTGCATTCTGTGGGTGTTTGAGAGAAAACAAAGTCTTTTAGCTGTGAGAGGCACACTGGGTGAAAGAAAACAAAAAGGTTTTGATGTACAGTTTGTCTATGTTAAATGGTAAATGGACAGGATATATAGCACCTTTTGACAAAGTATGGTAGCCCTATGGAGTAAATGAACAACATTTGAAAAAAAAAAAAAGGAATTACATTTGAAAAAAACGGGATTACATGAAACCAAAGTGGAAGTGGCCGGAATCACATTAGATAAAATAGAATTACATTTAAAAAACAGAATCACATTTGAAAAAACGGAATTCCATTAAGCCAAAGAGGAAGTTTTTATTTTTATTTTTACTTTATTAACAGCATAAATCTGAACAACAGAACAGTATATACAGTACACACACCGGAGATACAGCAGGCCATCCTTTTAACTGGATCTCCATTGTGTGTGTACTGTATATTCTGTTGTTCAGTTTTATGCTGTTAATCAAGTTAAAACAATTTTTTTTAAAAACATTGTTTGACTTAATGTCATTCCATGTTTTTCTATGTGATTCGGGTCACTTCCGCTTTGGCCACTTCCAATTGGTTTAATGTGATTCTGTTTTTTTCCAATGTGATTCTGGCCATTTCTCTTTGGCTTGATGTAACTCTTTTTTATCAAATGTAATTTTTTTTTTTTTTTTTTATGTGATTTTGTTGTTTTTGTTGTGTGGTTTTTTTTTTTTCATGTAATTCTGTATTTCAAAATGTTGTTCATTTACACCTTAAGGACCACCATATTTGCTTCAGTGGGCTCAACAGTTAGTGTGTGACATGAACTGTCAGGTGAACATTTTGTGATGAAGTCTGTTAAAACACAAAACATTCTGTGATTGTCTAAAAACTAAAACTAGTGAATGCCATTCAGAAGTTTAAGGTCCAGCTTCCTGTGATGGATTTAAACTGCAATAAAAACATCATTTGAAATATGTCTCTGCTAAAGAGCTCCAAAAAGACTGTTTACTCGTGTGATTCATTAAAATTTCATAGATTATTTTTTTTTCATTTTTGACCTTATCACCCCCCCACACACACCACCACCACCACCACCACCCCCTACACACACACACACACACATATGGCACATGGCCAAATAACTATACCATTTTTATAAGTTTGCTAACAATACTATTCCTGCTGATCAGCTGCATGTTTTGGTGTATACTGTAGTTAGATTTTTTTTAACAGCACAACATACACATAATAAACATTAATGCTGATTGTGGCACTCGATGAATGATGTAGTTTATCTGTCCTGGACTGACCTTCATCATGAGTTAGCACGGTTCCTCCTACTATCTATTAGTCCTGTTTTTATAATCTGCTGACAGGCTCCCATGTTCAGCAGAAACATTTTCTTCAACCTTTTAACTTGGCAAAGCTGCAAAACAAACCTTGAGGCCTCCGCCTCTCTCAAGAGTGTAATTCTTTCAAAGAAGGTTTGATAAGAAGTAAATGACATAATCCTTTTTTGGCAGATAGAAAATCCAACTCCTAATTCCTTCCTCAGGTGTTTTGTGTTACTCTAGTCTTCGGCAAAGAACTGTGTGTACATGTGTGTGTGTTTAAAATGGCCTACCTGGTATGCTGTTGTAGTAAAATAAATAGCTGTCAACATTTCCTTTGGGCTCCCGCCATGAAACAAGAAGTTTGCTGGGACTCTGCACTTTAAAACGAAGCCTCCGTGGAGCTGAAACTGAAGAACAAGGTTACTCTCAAAATGAATATTAATAAACATGCTAATGTCTAATGAAAGGAAGTAATGCTGAGCTAAAACTTCCAAACTAATTAGTCAAACCATGATAATTAAAACAAAGTTACCAAGAATATAAGCCCCATATAGTAAAATCTGTAGCAAAAAGAAAAAAAGAAACACAAGTTCAAGAAAACTTGTGTTTCAAACTGGTCAATAATGTTTCTCTTTGTGTAAGCATCCCGACCTCCACTGTAAGGAGAATCTGCAACAACATTATCGCCCTTGACTACAAGACCTCTAACCACCTCTTTGCTCCTCAGGGTTCCAGTCCCCTCCCTGACTTACTGCATTATTTCTAACTTTGTAAATAAACACTGCAAACGTATTCTGAGTCTCTGTTCTGGTCCTTGTATCTGGGTATATCTGCAGTCGTCACAGCTAATAAGCACAGCGTGTTTATTATTTAATACTTGATAGAATTGGTTTTGTTGAGCAAAATCCATCATCATTAACATGTGCAGATGTTTTATTTATTTATTTATTTATGCTCCCACAAACACTGATTTCAGCCATTCTCCCTAAGTTTCTTTAAAATTTTAGTCACAGTCTCACCTCACATATCCTATTTAGGTCCCAACGCTCATACAAGCCCAAACAAAGGGAAATGATTTCATTCTCAAACTGTCAAATAATGACGAGTCTTTCCACATTTTCTGAGCAGGTATTTAAATGCTGCTATGTTTGTAGAAACAAAAGTACAATACTTCAGATTTTTACTGCTTAATTGCTGCTTTTCCTCAATAAATAAAGCAATGCCACCAATCCAACCTTCCAAAGGCATATGATAAAATGGTATGGACAAACTACACAATAAAATTGAATAATTTTAGGTGGATGTTAGAGTTTTGAAGAGGAAAAAATGCCTTGAGCCCTTCTACCTTTTGTTTTGCATCTCAATGATCACATGCAGCTTCTGAATTATAGAGAAATCAAAGTGAAAAGTAGCATAATTAAACCCTTGCATGTCAAGATCTATAAGTTGCAGACGAAAGCGGAGACATTAATTTTGATAGATCGCATAAAGCTGGGAAGGCTAACACAACACAAGAGTCTCTGGTATAAATTACCACAATCTGATACTTCTGTTCTTTACAACCATTCAGCCATAAATGTCATTCAAGAGATTCACATTTCACAATTTCTCTCTCCGACAAGATTCTTTGTGAAATATTTCATGTTTCTTCCTTGTATTCTCACAATACGGTGCACTTTGAAAATATGACAGAAAGCTGGCTTGGATGGATCAGACCTGCCCCAGTCCAAGAGGCTGCAAGTCTGAATTACACATGCACACAAAAACAAAATCAGAAAGAGTCTCACCGTGATGATCAGAGAGCTCACATCTGTATGATCTTCCTGCCAGGTAACAAATACAGCTTCCAATGTTTGGCAGAAATGTGGTGAGTGTGCAGCATTTTGTCAAAATTTAGCTCCAGCAAACAATCTGGCCTGCCGAGGCCTCAAAATAAATAAATAAATAAATAAACCAACTATAAAACATCCTAAATTAAATTATTGCCAATTGCTAAAAAGTTAATAAAAAGTTTAAAAAAAGTTTTTTTTTGTTTGTTTTTTTTACTGTGAAGTTAAACTGTAAATAAAGGAGTGTACAGTTATGTTTAAGTCATAGTTCTGTGTGTGGCTCAGTTTTTAGGGTGAAAGTACAAGCTGTTTTTCTAAAGTTGTTGCAAACATATAATAGCCCTCCAAAAGTCAAAATGAAAGACAAACCAAGATTACTGGTAGGGAGGCTCTGAGGTAGCTGGGTCCTGCTCACCAAAGTCTTTCCAACAGGTAACATCACTAGATTAGAGTCACTGTGCTGTCTTATTATATCTGAACTGTAAACTGGCCGACAGGTCATTTGTCCAAAAAAAAAAAAAAAAAAAAAAAGTTGAGAAACTACAAAACTAAAATGCATAGCCAGCCATCCAGCCATCATCTTTACCTGCTTCTTCCTTTTTGGGTCACATGGGGTTATTGGTGCCCATGTCCAGCCTTCACGGTGTGAGAGGTGGGGGACACATTGGACAGGTCTCCAGTCCATCACAGAGACACATAGAGACAAACGAGACAACTAGTCACTCTCTCACTCTCACCCAGAGACAATTTAGAGACACCAGTCAGTCTGAGATGCATGTTTTTGATGTGTGGGAGGAAACTAGAGTACATGAAGAAAACCCACACATGCACGGAGAGTAGACCCCAGCCGGGATTCAATCCTGCATTTTCTCTCTGAGAGGAAACAGCTTTACCAACAGAATCACTGTGCCAGTTAAATTCTGTATTTAATTTTATTTATTTTATTGTATTTAATTTAATTTTTATTTTATTTATTTGCCCGAGAGCATTTCAAACTGGACAAATGATGTGCCTTTTTAGTTTTCCTTACAAAGTTTTTAAAGTTCAGCTTGCCATCCATGCACCTGTTTATTGTTGTTGATGTAGAAAAGACAGATCTTTAAGATCATCTGAGCCGTTCATGTTTAGTTTCCTTTGTTGCAGAGTGCTTCAGGTCAGTGGTCCTCAACCTGGGGTCCCCGGACCCCTAGGTGTCTGCAGGCCAGTGCTTGGGGGTCCACCCCCCAAAACATTTATTTTTTACAAGCAGTTAGATGTTTAACAACCCATTAAAATGCACCAAAATGCAGGAAATCACATCTACTTTATTCAAAGTTTTTTTAGGGGAGAACCCCCAGACCCCTTACACCACCCCGCTGGCCTACCTGCTATTTGTGTTCCGGCATCAATCAGTTTACAAATGAAGGGTTGTTCTGATCCTGTTCATTTTCATGCAAAGAGTTTTCTGTAATAATTTGAAGAAGTGACAATACATTTATTATGTTTATTATGTGAATAGGTAAAATTTTAAAGTGGTTTTTGATACTGGTAAGTTTCTCAAAACTAATTTTTGGAAGTTGAAATTAAAAATTTAGTTAATTAAGTGTTCTTTTTAAATAAATAAAAAAATACTCCATGTTTAAAAGTATAAACATTGTATAAGAACAGGTCTTAAATATTAATGTTTCACAAATATTTTCATTGCATTAAAGAGACAAACGGAAGAAAAATTATTGAATAAATGGGGGTCCCTGAAACGTTTTCTCCCCTGTAAAGGGTCCCTGAACCCAAAAAGTTTGAGAACCCCTGGTTTAAGTTAACACATTTATCGACTCCTTTTCTGTTTTGGCAGTTGGCTGGAACAAATTGCACTCTTCTAGATGAGAAGGGGAAACACAGTCTTTATCTAACTCCTTGTACCAGTTCCTGATTTCTGAACCATGATGGATCATATGAACAGTGGAACCGTTACACCCCATAAGTCTAATTTCAAGTCAAAGCTTGAGTTATCTCACGAAGAGAAGATACTTTAGCTGAAGGCCCAGTCTGAACTAGAATTAACTGGGTTAAAGTGATGGAATGATAGCTGGACTCTCCACATTTTGAGAGAATGACTCCTCCCAGGTTTAAGAGCAGTGAAAGTTAAAAGAGAGAATCCTCTTGGTGAGTATATGCTCACCAGTGATCCACTTCCACAGCCTCCTCATAGTCATTGTCTCTGTTTCAGTTCCAGCTGAGAGCTTCCTCTCCCCATCTCCTCATTTGGCTCATCTAATTAGTGGTGCCTTTTCTCTTTGCCTGACTCCTTTTCCATGCTTTACTTCAATTCATTTATTTTCTGTGCTCAGTCTCTTTGTTCAACTTTCACTCTTTCTTGGCCGTTTTGTTGTTTTATTTTCTGAGCTTTACTGGCGTGTGGCACGGTGGCTCAGATAGTAGAGCTGTTGCCTCACAAAGAAGTTCGTCAGATCTAATCTTGGTCAGGGGTTTTTCTTGGTGGCGTTTGCATGTTATTTCCGTGCATGCATGGCTTTTCTCCTGGTACTCCGGTTTCCTCCCACAGACTAAAAGCATGCATGTTAGGCTCTAGTTGTGAGTGAGAGAGGGAATGGTTGTTTGTCTCGTTTGTCTCCATGTGTCCTCGTGGACTGGAGACCTGTCCAGGGTGTCCCCCACCTCTCGCACCGTGACTGCTGGATAGGGGCACCAGTGACCCTGCGACCCAGAAAGGAAGGAGCAGGTAAAGATATAATGGATGGGTGGAGCTTACTGTCTTTCATTGATCCTTTTTCAGTTTCCTTTCTTGCCTTTCTGTTCATTAGCATCGTTATCTTTTTTTATATTCATTCATATATTCTCTCATTACTTTTTACTACTTGCCTCAGTAATTTCTTCTTTTTGCCGTACCAGACATACTTTGACTATTTTTTTCTTCTGATCCTTTATTTCCTTTTTTTTTTTCCTTCCTTCCCCTAAGTCTTCTTCTCCTCTCAGATAAGCCTGGTACTGACTCTGCTGAGTATTCAGATACCACAGCTTCACTAATACTCAGGATTTATGGATGACAAATGCTTGCTCTGCTGCCACAGGAGAACTGTCCTGTGTCGTACTTAAGGGAGATGGAGGCAGCATGTCTAAGTGTGTGTGTGTGTGTGGGGGGGGGGGGGGGGGTGCCCCCGCACACTGCAGAA
>JARVLU010001073.1:21736944-21750135 GCA_031762415.1 Simpsonichthys santanae | reverse complement strand
GTCTGCTCCTCAGATAAATAATGTTAAATTATTATTTTTATATATTAATGTTTCTGTTCAGTGCCCTGAGATGACTTCTGTTGTGACTTGGCGCTATATAAACTGAACCGAAATTGTAATTAAAATATCTCAGTCGGGGTATCCTGACATGCCTGCCAAGAAGGAAAACCTACAAGGAACACATTTATAAATCAAAGGGGTTCAACCTTTAGAAAAATAAAACACCTGATACACAGACAACTTGTACGTTCTTTGCCAGTTCTTCTAGCCACTAGTTCTTTTCAGTAAAAATGAAAATGGAGGTGAAGCAATAGGCTGGTTTCCCCACTATCGTATTCTTCTTCCCCTCCTAACCAACAGAAATTGATGGCATTATTTCATGACCGCGTCCTTTAGACAGGCCCTGAGGAAAAATCACTTCAGGTGAGCGTTTCCTGTTTGTGTGGAAGCAGGGGAGACTGTACGCAACAACGAGGCCACTGCGTATTATTCATACTCATATTACCATTAGCTGGCAGGTGGCGGATCAGACAGCACAACAAGGATCGATGTCGTGGCTCTGACTGTTAAAAAGTACCAACGGGTGAAGCAGCTCGTTTCACCAGAACACCATCAGTCGGTACAACGGCAGCTTCATCGGCCTGCTGGGACTTGCTGTGGCATCACATGATGAAGCAACAACTCATCGCCCACCCACCCATCCTCTCCCTGCAGCAGCTCAATGATACAGTTCGGAGCACGCACACACATAAACACACACACACACACACACACACACACACACACACACATGCACGTCAATCTTACGGATGAAAAGCTTCATGCTGGTTATCTATTGAAAACACATCAGTTAGCCTGCGGTGCTTGAGCTGCAGAATATCCTCGTCAGGAGGAGGAACGGATGTAAAGTTAATTTTGGATTTGGCCAAAACTTTTGAGCTTTCTGAATAACTGGGTGACAGATACTTAAGCACTAATCATAAATATTTCCCCTTTGTTCTTCTATTTCTGTTTTACAGATCAAATCTATAGAAAGTCTAACTTCCTTGATATTACCATTATATATATAAACTTGAGATGGGCAAAATAGCAAACATACTGTATCACTGTTTTTTTCTTCTTCTGTGAAATCACAAGAACAATTTATTACATTGATTTGTAACAACAGTATTAAATCTTTATTATCTTACACAGTTCTGAATAGTGTGACCAAACTATTTCCCTAAAAGAACAAATAGATTGGTATTTTGGTCAACTTGTGCCAAGCAGGATGGACATTTAACAAATAGTTTCCTTAAGACTTGAATGTGCCCCACAGAGCTCATCCAACACATTCTAATCCTTCACAATCTGTTGTCGTATTTCTCATCCCACTAAAAACACACCAAAATTCAATACACATCATTAACAAAGATGAAGCTACCTGGGTTGTACACTGATCTCTAACCATGTCCCTAACACTATTCATAAAGTAATTCTTCTTCTTCTTTTCCCTCTTCAGGGTCACCACAGCGAGTCGTCCTCCTCCATCTCACTCTGTCCTCACTCCATCTACCTCCATGTCCTCTCTAACTGCATCCATATCTCTCTTCTTTGTCTTTTTTCTAACGGCTATGTTTTTAACATCCTTCCATCGACACAAGAGGTCAGAGAAGGTCTGTGATTGGAAGGTTGCCGGTTTGACACCACCTGAACCAACAGTGTCAAAATGTGGGTGGGAATATTGAAGCACCCACACCTGCCTCCTCATTTGCCCCACTCTGGGCCCTTGAGCAAGCCCTTTAACCCTCGCCATCTGCTCCCCCGGGCGCCCTATAGCAGCTCTCTGCTCCCACAGAGAGCTGTGGTAGTTCGGTGGTCTGTTGGTGTCGTCAGGAAGGACATCCAGCATAAAAATAATTGCCAAGTCTTTGTGTGAGTTAGTTCGCTGTGGAGACCCGTGAAGATGATGAGAGCATCCGAAAGAAGAAAATTAATAAATAAATAAATAAATTCTCCCCTTTTTGAGGCAAAACAGGATCCAAACTAATCCTCCCATTCGCTCCATTAAGAGCTCATAACCTGAGTCCCAAGTTCTCATTGACCACTCAAAGGGTCCACCTTTATTTAAATGCTGATATTAGGATTGGACAAACGGCTCCAAAACAAATCCATTAGGGGATGTTAAAACCAGTAGCAAACTCTTCAAACAAGCTCTTAGTCTCTCTTTAAATTTAAATCCCTTACTGCTCGTGTTTATTTTAAACTTTCTTTTTCTTATCACTTTTGCGCTTGATTTTACTTTTTGCTTTGTCATGTTTTTACTCGTCAAGCATTGTCATTAGTTCTTTATTCAAGTTTTGCTTTTTTGGCATGAGACACCATTTTTCTAAGTTTAGCTCACCAGCCAGTGTCATAGTCTGTGTCTGTTATTTATTTTATTCCTTTCGTTCATCACTGAGATTCATTCTTAAAGTTAACGTTGCTTAAAGTCAGGACGAGTTCCTCATTCTGACATTAAGCAGTAAACGCTGTTCATCTTCAACCCCTTCCACTGTGTATTCAAGTATAAATTCCACCCAGAAAGGCCCCAGGCTGGGATTTGAACCAGCAACCTTCTTGCTGAGAGGCAACAGCTCTACCCACTGCACCACCATGCCACCCACTGTTTTTTTTTTTTTTCATTGTAAATTTATGAAGTTTAACTACTTTTACATTCTTTGTGCCAGTTTAGTTGATCATAAATCAAAACATTCAGCTCATTCAGGACATGGGTGCTATGACATAGGGCTTTTGAGGATTTAATAATTTTGAAAATTAACTCTACAATTATTTGAGTTCTTTTAAAAAGTGCAATTTTCTAACTCTTTGCTACTTCTAAGTAGAAGCTGTGCTTCTATATTTTCAGCCTTTAGCTACTATTTGCTCCTTTTAGCTAGTGTTGTGGTTTTTTTTTTTTTTTTTAGATTTTACAACTACATTTCAGGATCTTAAGCAAAGTTCAAAGTCATTTTCAACATTCATACGTTTCAACAGATGCTGGTTAACTAATTGCCGTGTAAAAAGTTAAACAGAATTTTTTTTTAAATCTGACTGTGCAATTACAAACGATATTAAGGAATCTTGGATTTTGCTTTTGCATTAGTTCTCATCTGTCTTAGTTATTATGTGCATGAAACTTGCAAATAATACTCATTAAAATGTATCATAGCAAAGGTGATCCACAGTGAAAACACACATCTTACAAGAAATACTGTAAAGTATGTTTTACTATCTGCTGAGCTGCTTTAACAGTCATTATAGTGCATCAGAGTTCATGCTCAATAATCCAGGTTAAAAAAAATCCACCAAAGTTAAGTCAGGTCCTCTGGACGGTTTCTATTTTTGTTTAAACATTTCTTGCTTCATCCAAAGGACTTCATCAGTCCGAGGAGCCACAACAAACTCAGTGCCACAAGTGGCTTGCTGCTGTTGCATTATAGTGCACTTCATCTTCTGAATGCATACTGGAAAGAGACCAACCAGCTGGAACCTCAGCTGATACTGATGGATAGTGGACAGAGTCCATGCGTTTCTGGACAAAGTTCTTCTCAGACCCTTACTTTTCTTTCATAAGTATATTCTCTTTACAAACATTTTTATTTTCTAACCATCATCCAGGGTCACAACACTTGTCCTTCAACTCGGCGCTGCGTTCAGGGTGACGATAATATTTATGACACTGATTCCCAATACGACCAACAGAAAATGAGAAAACTGACAGCAGCTGAGGTTTGAATAATTTAAAAGTGTTCTAATTCAAAACAGGTTGTCTCATATCATCATCTATTGTTTATGAATAAATGATTTCCCATCATGTCTTTTCTCCTTGGTCATTGTGAGTGGAACTACCGGCCGGTGCTCTCAGTCATACTAATGTGCCAGACATCACTGTAACAACACACCTGTCTCACACACAAACACAGGAAGGGCAGATAATCTGTTGAGATGTATCCTGAAGGACAGCTTTGATCTTTGAATCAATCACAGTAAATAACTATGTGAGAGCACACACACACACACAAACACACAAAATATAGTTTAATAAATTTACTAATGACTGACTCATCCGGAGTTGCACTTCACTTAATTAACAATGGATCAATGTTTTCTCTGAAAAAGAATCAGAATTTGTGTTTGTCTGGTACTTATTTCAGTAATTAAATAAAATTAAAAAATGATGATTTACATGACCAAGTTGTAAACAAGAATCTCGTGTTATTTGTTATTGAAGAAAAAATGTGTTGACTCAGCTTCTACCACACCAAACCCTAACTCAATCTCTGAAAGACTCAGAGTTATCAGCATTTTAGTGATTGCCATTAGTTGTGTCAAACATGTAAAACCTGGATGACTCTAAAATTAATCGGTTGTAGTTGTACCCCAATGCATCTGCAACTTTAGATAAATATGTCCTGAATGTCTCAGAAAAGTACTTTGTTAGAAAATGTCTGCTGCAAGATCTTGATGCAGTAATGGTTGACAACATGATTTCTTATTATCAAAGTTCATGCTCAATAATCCAGGTAAAAAAAATCCAGCAAAGTTAAGGCAGGCCATCAGGATGATTTCTATATTTTTTTTAGATGTTAAGTCCTTCATCCAAAGGACTTCATCAGTCCAAGGAGCCACAACAAACTCAGTCCCAAGTAGCACACTCACAGTGTGGACCAACCAGTTTGATGGTGAGCAGATGGTTTCTGGGACCCAC
The DNA here is from genome assembly GCA_031762415.1 of Simpsonichthys santanae. Taxonomy (NCBI): domain Eukaryota; kingdom Metazoa; phylum Chordata; class Actinopteri; order Cyprinodontiformes; family Rivulidae; genus Simpsonichthys; species Simpsonichthys santanae. The sequence continues at coordinate 21,745,406 of JARVLU010001073.1, read as the reverse complement.
CCTCTCCCCTGTCCCCTCCTCTGAGGCAGCCATAGGCAAAGTGGTTCAAAGCATCAAAGTTCATGCTCATTAATTCCATTTTTTTGGGGGGGATTACCATTACAATCTTATCACCATCAAACTGGTTAGCCCACTATGTGAGTGTGCTTCTTGTAGGACTGAGTTTGTTGTGGCTGCTCGGACTGATGAAGTCCTTTGGATGAAGGATGAAACGTCTCAACAACAAACAAAAAAAGAAACCATCCACATGACCTGACTGAACTTTTTGGGGCTTCTTATTAAAAAATCAAAACAAATTTATATCAGTGTGTTGAGCAGAGATTTGATATGTATAACTTGTATTTTGTAGGAGACCGTGACAAAGAAGGCATTAAAATAAGACTAAAATAAACTTAGCTATAGTTCCTGTAAGTTAAGCAAAATGGCAAAGGTGACTTTCTGAAAGTTTTATAACATACACGTGTGCACTTGCACCTGCCTTACAGAACAGATCAAACTAAAACAGCACCACTTTACATTGCTGCACACGCGCTTGTCTTTAAAAAAAAGAACAAACTGAGCAGTTCCATCAGATAGCAAGAAAAGTATTGCAGCACAATCAATATTATCGAGTCCTGCTTCTTAAAACTGCTACATGTGATGAAATTTACAATAAACCAAGAAAACCTGAGAGAGGATAATATAAATTGTTTTCTGACACAGGATGGCCATATTCATGTCAGTTGTTGTGTAGCTGTTTGCTGTTATGATTCATGTTTTCTTCTGCATCATGGTTAGGTGTTCAGAACATATCAAACATACGAGACTGAACAGACCTTCATGAATCATTCAGCCCCATCTTAACAAGCATCTTAATGTTTTCAACTACCTCCAGACTTTTGGTGCTACAACAACTAAAGAGTTAATATTTGTGGGGTTTGATGATAATATCCTTAAAATGTGTCAAACATTTTAGGATTTTATTATTTCAACTTGGTTTTTTCTTTGAAGTACTGTGACCAGGCAGAAGTTTCCCTTTACAAAACAGCACAGGCAACTTTAGACTGAGATGCTAAACTCTGCAAAATATATAGTCATTTTGTCAGTAGTATGGGATGCTGTTTGTAAAGTTACACAGACAAAAAATAACATCAATATTTTAGTTTATTTAGCCTTTCATAAGAAAAAAAAAATTCCAGTCATATTTTCACCATGTTATTCATACATTTATAAATGTCATAGTTCCAAACTAAATATTGAATTTAAAAGCTAAATATTTAGTTTACAAACTAAAATATTATACATTATTATATATTATACTTAAGTTGCAAATTAAATATTTATTTAGCTAGCTAAATATTTAGCTCCACACTGAATGTTTAGTTTACAACTAAATGTTTTACAAGCTAAATGTTTAATTTACAAAGTAATATTTAGCTTGCAAGTTAAATATTTAGCTAGCAAGCTCATTATTTAGGTCCACACTAAATATTTAGCTAGCAAGTTAAATATTTATGTCTGACCTAAATATTTTGTTAGCAAATTAAATATTTAAATTGGTAATTAAATCTTACTTTGGAATATAAATATTTAGGTCCAAGCTAAATATTTAGTTAGCAAGTTAAATATTTAGTTTAGGAATTAAATGTTTAGCTTATAAATTAATTGTTTTTGTTTGGAAATTCTTGCAAGTTAAGTATTTAGTTTGTAAACTAAATATTTATATTGTAAATTAAATATTTAGTTAATGAACTATGACATTTATAAATGTATGTAAAACATGGTGTAAATGTGACTTTGGGGAAAAAAACTTTTTTCTTATGAAAGGCTAAATAAACTAATATTTTGCTGTTATTTTTGGATTGTGTAATTTCACAAACAGCACCCCATAGAGCGGTTTAAATGTTGGTGCACTGACTGACACCTTTAATCACAGGAAAGTGAAACTAGAGCTTAGAATAACTTATTACAAGTAGTTTTGGGTTGCAATCTAGAACAGATTTTAGGTGTTTAAATTACACAGAAAGACCCTGTACAGTACACTGGAGGGTCTGTGGACAATCTGAAGCAGCTGAAGGCAGGTGAAAAACACATTGAGTGAACCTACATCAGAGCTACATCTGCTGCAGCTTTACAGAGCTGCTTGGATGCTTATTTTAACATTATGTACAAAATATCCCTACGGAAGCATCTGCAACTTTACATAAATATTTACTGAACGTCTGAGAAAGACACATTGTCAGAAAAAGTCTGCTGTGAGAGCTTTAAGCAGTAAATGTTAACAGAAGGAAAAGGTTCTTTATAAGAAAGCAGAATAAATCAGTGTTTTAGCAAAAGATCAATTCTACGAGTTCAGATTTTCTTATTAGTGATGAGCAAGACATTAAAGTAATTAAAAAAAAAAGAATAAAATATAAACACCTTGCTATAGCCCTCAGCTTGGGGATAAATATCACCTCCTGGACTGACACATGTTTGGTGGGTGTTCCTGACATTAAGCGAGGCATTTCAGTTTGTATATACAAACATCCTGCACTCTCTAATCCTCCAGCTCAAATCCCCTGGACCAGATGTTGCAGCTTACAGAGACAGACCCCACCAGAATGAATGCCTATCACCCTCCCCTTAATGAAGGTATTGAACAGGGCAGCATCTCCCATGGTGTCTGTTTGTTCATGTTCTGCTGTAATTCCCTGGGATTCGATCCCAGCCTCTTTTTGCCTGACGTATTTCTGTCTCACTTCTTATTTCTGTTCACCTGCAGTCAAGACTGACAGAGATGCTCAGACAGGCAGGATAAAATATGTGTCAACATAACAAAAAATAAACTAAGGCGTAAAATTCCTTGAAGGAATGCATATCACCCTCTGCCTTCCATGCTAAGGTTTGAAACTAAAATAAAGCCATAAAGTCATGATTATTGGTGGTAAAATCAGTATTAACTTATTTAACAAAAAACCACCAAGGAAGGACCTTATCAATACTTTAAAATCCCTTAACCCAGTTGGATTACGGTCTACGGGGCAAAATTAAATAAAATATGACAATAGACTGTTATTTATATAACATCTTTCTATCAAGACACTCAAAGCTCTTTACAACACAATATGTGCCTCATTTACCCATTCATACAACACTCTACTAGATCTATACACAGAATAATCAGTGTTTTATCACATTCATACACTGATGGGACACAGCAGAGGCAATGAGGGGTTCAGTGTCTTGCCCGGGGACAGTTCAGCATGTGACTGCTGGTGGAATTGAACCCCCAACTCTTGCATTGGACGACGACTGCTCTAACCAGTCAAACACGGCCACCCTTTTTATGATTATATTTTATTGTTCTTTACCATTTTATTATGGTTGATGTAAATAAATAAATAAAAATATCTTATGATGAGAAAGGGTCAATACGGTGGCGCAGTTGTTAGTGATGCCGCCTCTCAGCAAGCAAGTCAACCTGGGTCAAATCCCGACCGGGGGCCTCTCTGGGTGGAGTTTGCATGTTCTGTACGTGCATGTGTGGGTTTTCTCCAGGTTTCCTCCCACAAACCAAAAACATGCATGTTAGACTGATGGATTACTCTATTGTCTCTAGGTGAGAGTGAGAGAGTGAATGGTTGTTTGTCTCGTTTGTCTCTATGTGTCCCTGTGATGGACTGGAGACCTGCCCAGGGTGTCCACCCCCGTCTCACTGTAACAGCTGGATATAGGCACCAGTGACACCCCTGACCCAAAAAGGAAGAAGCAGCTAAAGATAATGGATGGATGAACAGTCCGAGTGTGACTCACCTGCTGAGGTGTGTGTGATCTTTACTGAATGGACTCTGGTTCTGGAGATCTAACTCTGTTCTGCACTGCGTGTGAAGAGTCCGATAAACCTCAATCAGAACATCTTCCAGGATGGCTGGCCCTGGAGAGACGAGAGCAGAGTAAGGAGGTGACGTGAGGATACGAGGACAGATGTAACATCAGTTTCTGGTCACATCACGGACGCCCTGCACATAAAACTTCTCCTTACCAAGCTCCGGTTTGTCCAGCAGACTGATCAGGATGCGAAAAGGCTTGAGGTCGTGCATGAGGATGCTCTCCTCCTCTCCACCCCGGGCCTTACCCTGGAGGATTCCAACCATTGCCTAAAAACACAAACAAATGCACCTCTTATCACCAACTCTGACACACTGCAGGGGAAAACAGCTTGTATTCAAATAAAAATCAAGTCTCCACCGATGTACTCTGATTGCTCTTCACGCTTCGTCAGCATCCTAACTGACTGAAGCACTACAGACAGACGGTCCCTGCAGTAACCTTCATTCTTCCTATTCCAGGACCTTCAGTGACCACCTCAGAGCAGATGGCAGGGACAGGAAATGCTTTCAAAAATGCCAACTAACCCCTGGAGTACCCGAGTGAATCAAACACAAACACAGCTAGCTAGCTAGCAACATCAAGTGAGAACTGAGAGACTGCTGGGAACAGAAGCAGGACGAACAGTAAACCCAAAGCAGGAGGGAGGATAAGCCAGAGCCCACACAAACAACCACTTGTCCACCGTGCTCTCTGGAGGCGTCAGTTGGGGATTGCTTTGGAAGCCAGTGCTGACCTGGATGTGCATTTAGCTCGACGGCTCACCTGGACCAACATGTCCTTAGAGAAGCTGTTGAAGTAGTGGGAGGCCTGCTCCTCTGGGTTGCTCTGTCGAGTGCTGCGGGGGCCTACAGTCCCCCCGTTGTTGTCAACGCCTTCAAAGAACAAACAGAATTAGAACCACAGACTTTCGTTCATCTAAAAGTTTGAGGTGACAAAAAACAACTGTTCGGAGGATCTAACTCTGTGAGAAGGTTTCAGGTACTGTATCCATTAATATTTTTTACTTCAAGGTTTTTAACATCTCGTCTGTCTCGTACTCACCAGCGTGTTCATCCACAGTGAGCAACAAATGAAGAAAAACAAATTACGACTAGTTTTGAACCAGAAACACTACAGTGTGAATACTGAAAGAGATATCACAGAGCAGAACCATTGAAACACACGTGCGACCCCTGAACTGGTTTAGTCTCTTTCACACCTACAAACACTGAGGCTGCAGCAAACAAAGAGGTGGTTTTTAAACCCACAGGCTTGTTCTGTACCACACGCATTCAAACACTGTTGGGATGTCATTTAAAACATAAATTAAAAGAGAATGCAGTGATTTGTACACCTCATCAACCCATCTTTGAATTACAATGAATCATAGTAAACATATCCATGTTTAAAAACTTATAAATTATACTATTTTTTTAAAGGGGGAGGTCATTTTGAATTTAATAAAGGCAACATCTCAAAAAGGTTGTTACAGCAGCAACAAAGACTAAAATAAAGTGGTGGTAATAAGAAATAGTTTGCAACTAATAAGGTTCATTTAAAACAACAGGTCAGTAAGAGGACTGGGTATAAAAAGAGCATTTTAGAAGTAAAGATGGGCAGAGGTTCACCAGTCTACTGTACATAAAAATAGTGGAACAATTCCAGTATAATGTTCCTTAATGGAAAATTTGTAAAAACGTCAATATCCAAACACTGAATTACAAACAGTTCACTGGGTCGTCCACAAATACTGATTAAAGCTCTATCATACAAAGGAGAAGCCACATGTGAGCAACATCCAGAAAGTTTGCCATCTTTCAGGACCAGAGCTCATTTAAAATGGTCTCTTTGTAAACCACAGTCCCCCAGTCCTCCAGAGTAAAGGGTAGAAGGCCCATTCAGCCTGTTATCAAGCCTGCCTCTCTGATGATATGGGGTTGCATTAATGCCTATGACATAAGCAGCTTACACATCTGGTACAACATGTAAAAATGCATATGCAGGTTTTAAAAGAACAACTTTTGCTCCCATCCAGGTAAAGTCTATTTCAGGGAAGACCAAGCATCAAAAAGCCAGACGATGCTGAACCATAAACTGCGTCCACCATGACAGCTTGGCTTCATAGAGGAAGAGTCCAGCTGCTGAACTGACCTGCCTGCAGTCCAGACCTCTCACTGATTAAAAACATTTGATGATTAATGAAACAAACAAAACAAAAGAAATGCATCAAAGACACCAGACTGCAGAACAGATCAAATCTTAGTCAAGAACGGGACAACAACCTCCAGCAAAACAAGAACTGGTCTCCAGTTGTAGCTAAAAGAAGAGGGGATGTCTCACAGATGGACACACACGGCCCAGCGCTCACATTTACATGTTGCTGCCATAAAAGTTAAACAGATCATATTTTTATTAAGTTAGTTCATAAATGTAACATTTATGATGTTCTATTGTGAACGAACAAGTTCACAAGATTTGCAAATCACTGCGTCCTGTTTTTTTTTTTTTTACATTTTAAACATCCCAACTTTGCGGGTACCTGGGCTGTTTGTTATAATTTAGTAATCACAGGATAAGAAGGATGTCTGGCTCTGAAAGAGGAGAGTGTTGCGCTGGAGGGAGGTTCTCACCCAGCAGCCAGGCGTAGAGTCTGCGGTTCAGGGACATGTCTCTTCTTAAAACCACGTGCAAAGCTGCAGACAGGATCCGGATCATGTCGGGGCGAGTAGCCTGAACGCAGCACACAACATGCACAGCAAACACACACACACACACAGATCAGGTCTCCCAGCTCTGACAGTTCCACAAATGTTTTGAAGGAGACTGCACAAAGAGCAAAGATGACTGTCAGCTGAATAAGAGCTTCATCATGATCACCTGCAGCTGCAGAGACAGAATCTGATGCAACACGAGCTGTTTGCACACACGCAGGTGTGAAACTAGAGATTAACACAAGAGAGATGTTCTGCAGAGGTGGCACGTGACAACACGAACCTCTGGAACATGTGAGCTATGTCAAGTATTTATGAGAACCTGGAAAAACGTTCAAACCAGACTTTGTGTACATCGAGTGCAAGAACAGCTTAAAGGTTTGGTTTAAGTGAAAAACACAATGATATTATTCAAAGAGACGCAGACGGCTCCTCACCTGGCTCATGTGGAAGGGGAAGCAGAAGAGGATCAGGTCCAAGGTGCTCCTCTGTACCAAAACACTGGAGTCCTGGACTGAGGTGCTCACTGCCTCCACCTGCTCAGAAGACAAACTGATTGGATCATGTTCTGTCTAACAACAGGTCCATTATGTGCAGTTCAGAACCACATGTGATCCACTCTGATCCCCGTTTCTTCTAAAACTGTCAGAGACGAATGCAACCAGTTTTTAATGGAGACCATCGTGGGTGCATGTGATGCTGTAGAGAAGCATTTTTAAATGCGTCCCGTACCATGAGCTCAATGTCACTGCCCATGACAAAGAGCTGGTCCTCCATGGAGAGCTTCCTGTTCAGGTGCAGCAGAACGAAGGACACCCCCGGGAGACGCACGGCGGGGCTGGTCAGGATGCTGCCCCACAAGGCGCTGTAGAAGGCCGACTGCTCCACAGCTGCAGCCACCTTCTCCAGCAGCGTGTTGGTCCTGAAACGCAGACATGAGGGCTCAACCTGGAAACATCTGGTCAAGACGAGCAGTTTGGACAAAGCTATTTCAAACAGACGCTTGTTCTGTGCCTCTAATTTCTCGTGTTTACAGAAGCTGTGACATCATCAACCTGTTTAGAGCAGTCCCTCGCTACTTGGCGGTTTGTTTATCGCGGACTCGCTCAAACACAGTGTTTCAAAATAAGACTGGACATGACACACAACTGGCTACTGATGGATGAGCCGCACGATCCACATGACATTTTTATTTAAAATAAATTACTTAGCACCTCAGCTGCAGCTGATCAGCTGTTCACCATGCAGAGTGTAGAAGTGGGTGTGGCCACATGGGTGTGGCCATTAAAAAGACAATGCATTGTGGAACGAGGGGGAAAAAGGAAGCAGTTACCCAGGAGACAGGAGGACGCACCCCACACTGGAACCCACAGGAGATCGGGTTTGGTTTTCCACCTAATGATTTCTACAACCTCAAACGAAGATATCTACCATATCTTCCTAATTTTATGACATTTAACTGGAGCCACACATCATCACAATAAGCTGTAATTTCTGTACAACATGAGGGGTAAACAAAGATGGTTTGATCCTCCGGCTTACGCTACATTACACTCAAAATGTTCTCATGAGCAGATGTTACTGTACCTGCTCTTCATGCTCGAGGATTTACCTTCTCCAAGCAACGATATAAAGGTGAGAAAACAGCATAATTCTAAAAGTTAGCTTTCAAACAGTTTACAGAGGCTCGACTCGTCATCCCACGGGCTGAAGATGTTGCTCAGCTGACATCCAAATCATTAAACCTTCCTTCTGAGAGGAAACAGCAAAGATCTGGAGGAAATGGTCAAGAGGAGCTCAACTTAAAGTGTGTGACATGATGGTTGTACTTTGCATTAAATGGCACAACATATATATCTTGTATCATTCAACTATGTTCGTTTTTGCAAACAAAATGATAAATATATTAAAATTTCATCC
>JARVLU010001073.1:21704324-21714734 GCA_031762415.1 Simpsonichthys santanae | reverse complement strand
TACATAATTTCATTTCATCACATGTACCACATGTGGTGCAAATGACAATAAAGATTCTCTGACTCTCTGACTCTGAAATTGTCCCTAGGTGTGAGTGAGAAAGTGAACGGTTGTTTGTCTTGTTTGTCTCTATGTGTCCTGATGGACTGGAGACCTGTCCAGAGTGTCCCCCGCCTCTCGCACAGTGACTGCTGGATATAGTCACCAGTGACCTCCCGTGACCCGAAAAGAAAGAAGCGGGTGAAGATAATGGGATGGATGGATGGATGGAAGTTAAACCCTAAAGTGTGACCAGGTTTTAAAATATCCACCAGTAGAGGGCAGTGTGGAACAGAAGATGAACCCAGACATCATCTGGAGCCTCAGCCAGAAGTCAATGAACTATGAGCAGTTTACAGTCTGACCCTTGACTTGTTCAGCTCTGGATTATGATGTTAGGTTTTCAATTCACATCCTCTGACCTTGTTTTTATTGCTTTTCCTTGATCAGGGACACAAACACACACACACATTAACTCCACTGTGAAGAGTATTCCTTTTAAGACTGACTGTCTTTGTGGACACATAAAAAACAGTTGGATCACAGATGTTTCCCTGTTTATCTTGAAAAAACAAACTCAGAGCAACTTGCACAACTTCTCCGCAGGTTGAGTCCTCTTGTTCTTGAAACACACTGGTCCTCAAACATCCACCTCCCCTCAACAAGAATGAATTTGAGTTGAGTTTCAAGTGATCCACGTTCGTCTGTCCATGTGGTGTGAGTCCAAGCACTAACAGTCCCTGTGTCTACAGATCTGAACGACTCTTCCTGTCAAACTTGTGCCTCCTCCATCACCTCCATCACTATTGTTCTGGGCCCCGTCAGGATCAGGCTGCTGACCGTCCGATAGTCCTGACACAAGACGTTGAGTCCGTTCACCGACACCACAAACTGACATACCTGCAGACAGACAGAAAAACAAGAGGCTTTTTTTTTTAATCATCTTTAAATTTTAGTGTTTGACAATAATGTGAATAAAATGAAGACTTGCCCCCTCAAAACAATTTTATTAATTAATATTAATGAAATATTTGTAAAAAAAAGATTTGATTCGGTATGTAACAGTATGTGTGGTTGGAGAAATGACGCAGGCGTTGACACACATTTGCACAACTCGGAAAACCTCGGAGCCGATGCAGAACAAAGACTTCGTCTTGAAGCTGACGACAATCCTTGAGCAAGGCCCTTAACCCACACCATACATTTTATTGTTGGATGTAACTGGGACCCTGCGCACATGATCTCTTTTCATCACATGTACCACATGTGGTGCGAATGACAATAAAGAATCTCTGACTCTGATAAACCAAAAAAGAGGCTGTTGACATGGATTTATTGTAGTTTCCATGCCAGGCAGGGTTGCCAGATAAGCAATGAACTATTGTACAGTCATTGATGAAGCCCTCTGGAGTGAGGGTGAAACGTTTCTACTAAAAAGAAACTGTCCAGATGACCTGATTGAGAATTATCAGATTAAACACCTGGATTATTGAGCATGAACTTTCTTGTATTGTACAGTCACTGTAAAAGTATTGTATTTTGACCCAAACTGTCAAATGTGCTGAGTGAGTGTGTTGTATAAGACAAGGTGTGTGTTGTGTTTGAACATGTGCACAGAAAAGGAGAGGGTAACAAACTAATCCTGATGCCACTCAGCAGCTCTCTGACATTTATTTTGTGACTGTTTATGAAGCATTCACACTATCCATTTTTCTTCCGTACATTTTACGGCATCTTTCTCGTTCCACAATTTTTGTGCTGTTTCGACAAATCATACAGTTCAGCTCTTTCAGGACAATCCTGCTATGACTTTCGGTACTGATGCAACTTTAGCTTCTTTTAAATATTTAGCCTTTTATGCCATTTTTTTTCTCATGGAAAATAAATTGAACTTTGACTGCTCTTTTACATTTTGTTCTGGTTCAGCTTCTTTCAGCTAATTTCAGCTGGGGTTTTTTTTAGCTGTTTTGTGATCCTTTTAGATTATTTCCACTAACTAGAACATTTTTGTGCTTCTTCTTTCTGCTAATTGCAGTTTGTTAAGCTCCTTTCAGCTTATTTATGCATTTCAGCTTTTTCTACTATTTCAGCTAGTATAAAGCTGTTTTGTGCTAGTTTTAGCTTTTTTAGGCTAATTCCACATTTTTTGCACTCATTTCTACTTTTTTCAGCCTAATTCAGCAAAAATGTGCTCTCTCCACTTCCTTCTGATAATTTAAGCTTCTTCCTGATTTTTAGCCACTTTTCAGTAGGTTTATTTTTTATTTTTTATTTTTTTTTGGCTAATTTCTACCTTTTTCAGATAATTTCCGCTTTTTGTGCACATTTCTTCTTCTTTCATCCTACATGGGCACACGTGTTCTTTTTGCTTTCTTCTGCTAATTTAAGCTTGTTTTCTTAGATGGATTGAAGTTTTTGTGGTGATTTCTGCTACTTTCATCCTAATTAACTTTTTTTCTGATAATTTCAGCTTGTTCTGCTCTTTTCAGTTCATTTCTGCTAGTTTCTGCTTCTTCTGCGTTTTAAGCTACTTTTTGACTGTTTTGTGCTAAATTTAGCTTTTTATATAATGCCACAATTTTTGGAGCTCTTTTGAACTCTGTCCACTTCCTTCTGCCTTTTCAGCTACTTTTCAGCTTTTTTGTGCTAATTCAGCTTTTTTAGATAATTTCCTAATTTCTGTGCTCATTTCTGCTTATTTAAACCTAATTCAGCAAATATGTGTTCTTTCTGCTTTATTCTGCTAACTAAGGCTTGTTCTTCCATTTCAGCAAGATTTCAGCATGTTTTTAGCAAATTGCAGCTGCAGCAAGTTCTTCAGCAATAAACATTTACACTGCGTTTTCGCAGGAAATGCAATTTCTCTAGTTGTATGTTGTTAGTGCAGAAAAACATTACAGTTGTCTGTAATGGGCATGTGTGATTTCACACTAGCTGAATATTTCAAACCTCTGCAGGGGATCCCCTGAAAATCTCCACTTGAAACCAGGATTCAGAAATCTTTGATCTCAGAGATCGAGAGCTGTCGTGTACATAAAGGTCTGAACCATGGCAGAAAGGATCCAGTTTCATTCAAACAACGCATCGTGTAAACAGGGCCTTAGAGATGACACATAAGGAGAGCCTGTTAGTGATTTTACAACCTGAAGTCAGAGATTTAGAGGGTGTAGCTTCTACTTTGGCCCTTTGCCTGGACTGAAGTGCCAACACTTCACAGATCTGATTACATTCTCCTCTGGCTGGTGTATCTGAGTCATTAAACATCAGTAAAACTGCTCGGATAAGATGAGCCTTCTAGGAAGTGCAGGTATTTAAACCTGTAGTACGCATTTCTGCTTACATGGAATGTAATCTGTCGGTGACGGTGTTGTGGTATTTATCTCCTCAAATGATCTATTATTTATTTATTTCTTTTAGAAACTGAAACTCGAAAAAAGTCATGAAATCAGTCCATGTGCCTGGCACCACAAAAACATTTATTTAAGTATGAGGCCTGTATGGCTGATTTGAGTCTTGAAATGCTACCTGTTTCCATGGTAACACCAGCAGTCAGAGGAAAATAGATGTTATCTCAATTGTATCCTCTTTAAACACTGTTACTAATAGAGTCCAGTTGCTTTTGAATTGAACATTTTTTGAATTTCCTCTTTAAACACCTTCACAGTTTTCAATGCAGAGTTTTTTAAAAGATGTTGAATTTTCTTCAAATCAGTCCAGCACAGATTAGAGGTCTCACAAAACAACTGTAGGAACAAACTTTGGATAAATAGGACTAAAGATTCCATCAAGCATGTACAAGCTATAACATTAAGACCAGGGTTTAATATGAGCCAGATCCTTCTGGTACAGGATGCGGGAACTCTCTTTTTTGACAGGGTGTGGTCCGGTAACTGTTTGCTTGGATCGGGTACCGTAACTCTCAGGATTAGTAATAATAAAGTTATGGACAAATTTGACTGCCTTGAATGAATAAAAGTTATATTGGATATATAATCTGAAAATAATTACACAAACACTCATTTTAAACATAACAGCCACTTACGAGCTTAATATCGCATAAGGACTGCCCATTCAAGTAAGCATTTCTGCTTCCTCCCTTAAAAAAATCTCTGCCCCTAAAAGTACAGTCATGGATAATTGGGATTATTTATTTAAAATATGAGAAATGTTTGATTGTTGGGGGTGGGGGAGAGGGGTCTGGGGATCCCCCCCCTTCCCCCAGAAAATTTTGAATAAAATAGAAGTGATTTCCTGCATTTTGTTGTATTTTAACGGGTTGTTAAACATCTGCGTTTACCTAAATTTTAAACACTCCGCTTCTGTCAAGCATCCTAAACCCTCTTTACTTGACAGTTCTGAGCCCAACTCTGTCCCTGCTCGTTGTTGTCCGACTCCACATGTGAAACCTCCAGGCACCTCCTCCATCTGGGCTCCTGCCCATGTAAGACTTGCCAAGTTAGCTCTGCACTTGCCCCCACCACTCTTTTAGGAGCTGAGATTTTTTTAAGGGTAGATATGGAAATGCTTCACTTGAAGGCGCAACTCGTACACGTTATCAAGAAGCTTGTAAGTAGTTGTTGTGTTTAAAATGAGTGTGTATGTAATTATTTTCAGTTTACATATTCAATATAAGTTTTATTCATTCAAGGCAGTCATATTCATTCATAACTTTATTAGAAGTAGCCTGAGCGTTACCGGATCCAAGCAAACAGAATAGACCCTGTCAAAATAAAAGAGTTCTTGGATCCTGTTCAAGCTCAAATTAAGCACTGGTATACTCTCTTCACATACCTACTGTACGTAGGTAAACATAAACGTTTAACAACCCGTTAAAATACACCAGAATGCAGGAAATGGCATCTACTATATTCAAAATTTTACAATTTAAGCATTGATTAAGACACCTGTTTGTTTAGGCCTACTTAAAAAAACAAAACATAAAAACAGTTGTGCTCCTCTCCAGGTCTCACCTTCATGCCAACAGCAGCAGCAGGTCCACCAGGGTCCACAGCTTGGATGTGGCAGGGTTTGCTACCTCGCACCACAAAGCCCCAGCCCACAGCATCACCAACAATCTGAGAAACAGAAGAACTTGTTCAGAACTGGTTGGAGATCTAGAGAGGGGTTTAGAGTTTGAGATGGTCAAGAATTCAAGGCCTTGCATTCCTTGAAAAAAAAAATGCATATTGCCCAAAACCTTTCACACCAAAATTTTAAACTAAGATCATCTTATGATGAGAAATGATGGAATTCTAGCCACAATGGTAAAACGGTTTACCGTATTTTTCACTGTATCAGTTGCTTTTTGTTGTGTGTGTGTGTGCATAATTTGCCTGCTCTGCAACTTATATGCCAAAGCGACTTATTTATGGATTTTTTTTAACCATATTTACTGTATAAACCAATTCTTGGCTGAGATATGCCCATTTTCATTCATTCTGACTGAAAATGTTGAACACTACCATTTTCAACTGCTAGATGGCGCTCGAGCAGTATGGCATGCCGTTGCATCATGTAATGGATAAAAGTGTCTAATAAAGACACATCTGGCTTCCCACAATTACCACATTTGTCCAGCTCACCTGGAGCAAAATCAGCTTCATTTCGCTGCGCCGCCGCAGCAAAATGAAGCTGATTTGAACATTAAAGTGCATTTTTTAAATAAAAGTTCAACTGAGACCTTTGCTATAATGTTGAGCAAACAAATAATTGTTTTAGGTGCTTATCTTTTGAAATAATGCAGTGTTCCTCCTTCCTGATTTCCTTCCTCAGAATGCGCTCCCAGAACACAGAGGCAGCGAATATTTTTGAAGCTGATTTGACCGTCAAAGTGCATTTATTAAGGAAAAGTTAGGCTGAGACACACTTTTGCTATAATGATGAGTAAACAAATAATTGTTTTTAGGTGGTTATCTTGTTAAATTCTTGTTAAAGTCCTCCCATGCACGCTCCCGCGGCTGCCATTTGGCAGCCAATCGATTTTTGGCACAACACGGGTCCGCATTTCCTGGTTGTCAGTGTTGACACGTAACAAATGTGACGCATCAGCGGTGACGCATAATAGATGTGACGTATATGGCGAAGTAACATATTTATAGATTTTTCCACTTTATTAGACATATTTGAACTGATGCGACTTATAGGGTGGAGCAACGTTTACAGCAGAAAACACGGTATTTCTATTTAATTGGTATTTGGAAAATTTGATTTCACTTTAATGCTGAAGAAGTTGTTTTTATTTTATTTATTTATTTTTATGTCAAGAAGGCCAGTGTACATGGACCATGATTGATTTGTGGGAGCAACAAAAGCGTAAAACATCTAAGGGGTGGCACTATCTATGGAAAGTTACTCTCCCATGATACAAAATTTGAGCTGTCCACGTATGAACATCACAGTGTTTTTACATGCACTCAGGAACATGCATGAGTGAGGGTGTCTGTGTGCATGTGTGTATGCTCCTACAGTGAATGTCTTCTTTATAAAAGGACCTCCTGGTGTCAGCAGCTCCTCTGGACTCACTTGTCTTTTCACAACTGTCAAGGAAAACAGAACAAAACAGACGACAGTTCCACGTGCTTCATTAGCGAAGAGACAAAGATCCTCCTGAAGCTGTGTGCGCTCAGATAAACGACTGATCAGAAAAGAGTCGACCTAAACTGAAACAGTTTCCTCTTTGGAAAGTTGAATCTTCACATTCTTTGAGCTGTGCACAACTTTTGTTCTGGTTCTGCTTTTTTTCCAGCATCTTTCTGCTAATTATAGCTTTTCCTGTTTTCTCAGCTACAAAAATCTGCTTCAGAAAAGCAGATGTTTCCACTTATGTTAATGATAACTAAAGACAAACTATGATTTATTGTATAGAATTGAACAGATAACAGTTGCATGATGAGGACCCATATCACCTTCATTCCATCTTACCAGACTTAGGGTTACAGAGGACAGGTGGACTGCTGCTGAGTGTGGGACTGCTGCTGAAATAACCACTGCTGCCACAGCTGCTGCTCATGCTGCTCCGCCGAGCTCCACCCGTCACCTTGATCTCTTTAGTGGGACTCACTGGACAAAAGGATGGACATATTAAAGTGAAAGGCTAAAAAAAATAAAAATAAAAAAAACAAGTGTCCTCCTTTGCTCCTCTCGGGTGTCCCACAGGGTTCCGTCTTAGGACTCCTTCTCTTTTGTTTTTATTTACTTGGGTCTATTTTTTGAACGCACATAATTTCTTATCACTTGTATGCAGATGATTGTCATGTTTTTGTCCCCCTTGAGAAAAAGGACTAATTTTCCTCCAAACTACTACAAATATGTCTCGAGGACTTCAAGCTCTGGATGGATCTAAACCTCTTGCATTTGAATGAAAACACTACTGAGGTTATGTTACATCCACTGACACCCCACATGTAGATCTGCATTCCTTGGCTCAGTACAGTAAGCCACTGATCACAAACCTGGGTGTGTGTTTTCACCCAGCACTTACACTTTTTGCCCCGGTCCCCTCAGGCAGGAGTTTGATGAGCATTAAGTTTAGAACCAATAGACTGAGGAACAGCTTCTACCCTGAAGCTGTTAGACTCATGAATCCCTAACCAGAATCATAACTGTGGAAATTAAATAAATAAATCACTTTAATGCCACTTTAGTTGGTGATATGTGACTTATCCGTGCTGCTGATCTCATGCTGCTGATCATCTCATGCTGTTTCTGTAAACTGAGTTCATTGTAAACGCTATCTGCAAAAGGTTAGACATCGATGGGTCATTACATTTCACAGAACCTCCACTTCAAATGATCTGAACCATCTAACTTGTTTTGTAAAATGTATAATGAACGTCAAGTTGTTTTATTCTCTTCTTCCACCTAGCAACAAAGACTTGATTACCCTGTTATCTTTATATGGCAGAAAGAAATCCCAAGGCCAGCAGAGTTATGGCTGTGTGTCAGCGTGTCTGTGTTCGGATGTTTGAGTCCACACAAGATAAGACAAACGAGGTAAATACATCGCTGCTCAACACAGAAAAACAGGGCTAATTTCAAGCATCTTAAAGTAAATTGCTCTCTGAATGTGCACTCAAATTCTGTAATATATTTAAAGTTAAAAGCATATAGAGGACAACATGTAGCATTCTTTTTCTGTGAGGGCTTTTGTGTGTGACGTTCACCATATACCTGAGAGGAAGCTGGTGTTGCCCCCGTCCGACTGCTGTTTACGCAGACAGAAGGGGCTATCGTGGCTCTCAGGGATGCTACGACTGCGCTCGTGAAGAAGCTCGATCAACCGCCGCCGCCGCCGGAAGTTCATCCTGAACTGGTAAAGGAGGGGCCCGCTGACAAAGTGATGCTTATTGGTGACTAAAAGAAAGAAAGAAAAGAAGTGGACACAAGAACAAGGAAGACATTGTGTTACAAAACAGCAAGAAATAAGATTTGTTGGATACAGAGACTGATTTAATATCCTAATATATTAAATTTTAAAAACATAACTTAAATGTAGACTTGACAAGGTGAATATAAACCCTGCAAACTGGTTTATTTATCCTCAAAAGCAGCAAAGCCTGTCAGTTTTATGTCTGAAAATGGAATTAAAACACACATATCATGTCTTTTTATGTCTGAATCCTCTTAGAGTTAACTTTTTATCTACTCTGACACACTTCTCAGAAACTTGCGAGAGTTTCTCTTGTCTCCTCTGTGTTCTTATTAGATAAGACTCCGACAAACGGAACTGTTTTATTAAGAGGCTGCGCTGCAATGTCATCTCCAAACTATTTTAAACCAATATGGACCATTTATAGTGAAGATTTAATTTAAGAAAAAAATAAAAAATAAATAACATAACATTGTCAATTGTATTTTTTGTCATTTAAATCAAATGATAAGCTGACAGCTGGTCTAAGGATGGCTAAATGCTAACTGATTGGTGCCATCTTTAAAACAACTTGTCTCAAAAACTTCAACTGGTTCACAAAAATGCTATTTTTAAGCTTTTACATGCCTGTCAAATTCACAGCAAGATGATTATGCACATATAATATTATGTTTCCGCCCCAAGACCAACATCTATCGAGTTTTTTTTTTTTAGATAAGAGCTGTTTTGAAATTGCAGCAATCCACTTAGGCTGTTAGCTGTAAGCTATTAGCTGTTAGCTCGTCAGTTCAATCAGAAATAATTTTCCACTGAACCCCACTTCAAAAGATCTTAACTATCCCTTTAATAATAAACTTTTTCTTTTTTGAGTTCATGTATATTATGTATTATCTTTAAGTCATATTCCAAAAGCCTGTTCATCAACTTCATGACGGAGCAGTTGTTTCCTCAGGGAGGGTGAAGCTGTAAGGTCCATGAGGCCAACAGGAAAAAGATTAGGCTCTATCACATAACTAACATATAAGACTGCCTTTGTGTGCGTGCGTGCGCGCGTGTGTGTGTGTGTCTACATTCCTCTGCAGTTGCTAAGCTCTGCTGCAGCTCTTGGAGGCTGAAGTATGGGAGGTCAGTGAATGAACAGAGGACAGATGGACTTGTTGTGTGATGGGAGCAGAGAGGAGGAGCAGAAATAACTCCAGTCACGTGATGAACCAACTCATTATTATTTTCACTCATTTTCTTCCTTTTGAAGGCGATATTGGTCTCTTCCCTGTAAATGTAGTTAGATGATAAAATGCCGTATTTTTTGTCGTATAAGTCGCAGTTTATTGCATAGATTTGTCGGTCCTGCGACTTAAACACCAAAGAGACTTATACAGTATATGTTTCCCCCCTATATTCATAACGTAATTTTGACTGACGCTTTAAGTTTCGAAGAACTGGTGCAGATGGAGGAACACTGGAGAGCTAGCAGCTCCGACCGCAATGGGTGGATGGCTGGAAGGATGGCTGGATGGATGCTAGATGGCACCACCCAGGCGAAATGAAGCTGTTTTGACCATTAAATAAACACAATGGGTGAGTGGTGACACATAATAAATGCAACTTATACATCAGAAAATACAGTAGTAGGAACACCATCTCCAGCTTTCAGTAGTGCCACAGTTTGCAGTACTTTGTTGCTTATTGTGTCTCCCCTGCCCCAGACAAAGTCAGAGCTGTTATGGAGGTGAGCGAAAGGTAAGATTTTTCTGTTTGTTGACAAAAATCTATATACTGTACCAGTACAGTACAGTACAGGTAGTCCTCGGTTTCTGACCGTCCTGGTATACGATTTTTCGCGTTTACGTTTCATATTTGTACAGTAATATTAATATACTGTAATATTAAAAAAAAAAAAAAATTATTTATTTATTTATTTATTTATTTTTTATGTACAGTACTTTTTTCATGTGTACAGCACATTGTTGCAGCTGTGGTTGTTTTAAATTGCTTCATAAATA
>JARVLU010001073.1:21403639-21419341 GCA_031762415.1 Simpsonichthys santanae | reverse complement strand
TGTACTAAGCATTTGTTATGATAGTCATAAAAATTATATGCCTCTTTTAAAATTGTCTATCGTTGTTGCTGATGTCCATTGTTGTCATCATTCTTTGTTGAAACCAGGTCTCTCTTGTAACTGAGTCCCCGAGGCTCAGTGGGATTAACTTGCCTAAATAAAGGTTGAATGAATATAAATTAAACACAATTCAGATAAAGAAGTTATGTGACTCTATAATTTACAACATCTCTTGTAGCATATGTACCATATCGTATTAAAAAAGCTTTAAAAGTCAGCTGTAAAAAATCAGTACAACTGCTGTAAATTGTCTGGTAGACATACAGTAATTAGACATAATTAAAATACAAGATGGCTGCCTTCATATATGTATATATGTAAACATTGTGAGCTGGAAAACTTCAAAGATGAGCAATGTACCAGCTTCCATTTTAGTGAGTGTCTTCATCTAGGTGTAAGAAAGCTCACTATCATAAATTGGATTGCCAAGTCAAAATCCAAGATGGCATCTACCATATATGTAAACTGGCCACCCCAGTCATTTTGGGAAACTATGCTTTTTAACTTTTTTTATAGCTGAAAATTATACTTTCCTTAAATGATTGGGGTGGCCAAAGTTGATTCATGATGACAAAAGTCACCATTGGCCACCCCTTCGCTCTACCATTGTACCTAGTCTTGGACAAAGTAGCTCTCTCCTTACTCTGCACTTCTCCAGAGAAGCAAAAACCCAAAACAAAACTTCTGTTCATTTACACTGTAACCACTACACACGTACATATCTGGCACCAAAAGTAATGTGGTTTACTTGCATTCCCTGTTCATTTCCAATACAGAACAACACTCATCTATGAAAACTACAAACATTCACTATTTAAATCCCTCAGAGATGGGGGACATCAGTGAAGCTCTTGTTTCCCCTGGTTGTTGAACTTTTAACTTCAAGCTTGGGTCCATTACCTGGGAGGCCTGGGAAATAGAGGTTCTTCACAATATCTGGGCTATTCTGATTAGTACGCTCTTGTGAACAGAGTTATTAACAGTGAGGACTAAAATAAACTACACTTCGGTATTGAATGACTTGCACCTTAACAAGATTAATGCTTCAACGTGTTTGACAACACTGCATGGAGTTCTGGTACTTTCAGTCATCAGATGATCAAATACATCAACTGTCTGAACTGTCAATGGACTGCTGTGAGCAGACCTGCTGCTTTCAATCAGTCATGCTCACTGACTCTGTCTTCTTGGCTTTTGAATCCCAATTTAAAGAAGAACTGAGGATTGTAAGGGTCATTGGATTCTAGACATGTAAATGTTTGTGCAGTCATTTTATGTGTAATGATCCTTAAATGTCAAAAGAAAAGTTAGACACACTGCACCAATGAGCAGGTAACATGGTGGACTTGTGCTCAATGGTCCTCTGGGTATTCTTTGTTTTTGCTTCTTAAAATTGTCACTGTAATATTCAAACTATTCAGCAGAATATTATTATTATCATGACCATTATCATTATAGTATTCAATCAGTTCTGTCTTTTCTTTATGTTCCTACATTCCATGTGAACATACCTGTCCAACTTATCTGCTTTATGATGTTCCCACCTGACTAATTCTTTGACATGACCTTTGAATTTGCACACTTCAGGCATTACTTTAATGACTACCTTTTCCCTCAATGCCTGATTTATTTTAACTGCACTAATGTTATTGACTTGCAATACCTAGCTTGCTCCAAATATCACCCTGCAGAGAAACTAGGACTAACTACAACTAGGGCTAAGCCCCTCCATTTGCAACTGGGTCCTAGACACTACAGTCTGTGAGGATACACAACTTCTACTCCTCCATCATAACTCTCAGCACTGGCTCCCCTCACGGTTGTGTGCTGAGCCCTTTCCTGTTCACTCTGCTCACGTATGGCTGCACACCTACCATCCAGGCTGTTACAATGTAAAGTTTGCAGATGATACAGCGGCGGTGGGATGCATCACAGATAATTATTTTTCATTCAACCTTTATTTAGGCAGGTTAATCCCATTGAGCCTTGAGGACTCATTTACAAGAGAGACCTGGCTACAAACAAAGAATGATGACAACAGCAACAGTAGATTTTCCTTGGACAATCAACAAGAGACAAACATAAGAGAGAAATACAGATTTTTTTTTAAACAAGTTAAAGCAAAGATGTCAAAATTTGCTAATACAACAGATTATAAGGCAAATGTAGAAAATCAAAAACAGGAACATGCCAGCATTGGCTTTTGCCAGGATTCCAACAGATTCTTAAAGCTTTAATGTCTTAAAGCCATTTCATTATTTGTTGATGATCAGTATTTCTAGATACCAGTCTCACATTAGTCCACAGTTTATACCAGTCAAATGATGGTTCCACATCTGGAATGTGTCTTCTCCACATCAAATCTAATACCAGATGTGTGCTGCAACAAGAACCAATAAAGTCTGGAAACAAAACCAGTTGTACTTTTAACTGAATATAACAATTTATGAAGTGGGTGTGTTGTTAGTGGAGCCCTGTACGGGGGACACCACTATCTTGGTAACTGCAAATGAAAAAGGAGGTTACTGGTGTGTCAAACTTAGTGCTATGTAACAAATGTTTTTAATTCCTTGCTGCTCCTGTAGCACACCTGAGACATTGCACGGCTGTCCTCTTTACTCCCACATTTACGCTTAAACAACTGACCAGTCAGAGCCAACAAGGTCTTTTGGAAGAGCTCATAAAAAGTACAGGAGCTAAAACAAAACCATTGAACACAAAAGAGAATGTGCAGCACTGTGCACTGAAAAGAAAGTACTTGTTGAAAGGCGTGCAAGCTCATTCTGAAAGAACACTTCAGATAAATAGGAACCAGGCTGTTTAAAAAAAAACTATAGTAAAGGCAATAAAAACTAGCATGCTAGAGTGCTTTTTTTTTTCTTACAAGAAAGTAACAAAAGCTGAGCTGAAATTCAGTTTTTGTTGTCAGCTTTAGACAAAAAGATGTGTATTGAGGCTCACTGGCAGAAATGAAAGCCTCTACATACGTAGCTTTGCAATGAATTAATTGCAGGACTCTGTGTGCATGCAGTGACAGTACGTAGTTAGTGTCTGTCATGTCCTGGTAACATCAGGTAATTAGAGCTAAACGCACATCACAGCTGAAGCTGATTGGCATGTCATTAGTTTGCAGGGTTTTTTGGCCACAAAACAAACAAACAAACAAAAAAAAAGTGGCACATCTGCCATTTAAATATCTGTCACATTAAAAGAAATCAAGAAAAGCATTTCTAAACTCACTGAGAAATTTCAGATTCACGTCCAAAGCTGTGATTTTTTTTAACCACCTTGAACCTCTGTTGCTGAATTCCCTGCAAACCTTGTGAAGCTTCGCTGCAGCATTTCTTTAGCTGACCGACGTTTCCAGGGTCGCACATCTGCGGCTCATTTATTCAGGCAAACAAAACTGTAGCAGCTGTAAAAGGGAATTTTTGGGGTGAGCAATGATTGATAAATTTGTACAGCCACCGCTCATTCAAGGATTCAAAGACTCAAGGATTCAAGGTTCTTTGTTGTCATTCACATCACATGTGGTACACGAGGTGGAACAAAACTATGGACACAGGGTTCCAGTTACATCCAACAAACAAATTGTAAAGAAAAACTGTAGTAAGATAATACTCTAAACCATATGTGTCAAACTCAAGGCCCAGGGGCCAAATGTGGCCCTCGTTGGCATCTTATCTGGTCCTCAAGATGTTTTTTTAAATGTAAAATACTTTTATAATTTTTTCCCCAGTAATCTTTGATTATGATGTCAAAAGTGCAACAGAGAACATCAAATGAGACCAATCAAACTCTTGACGAGGAACCTGTGACCAAGAAAAGATGTTGTGTATCTGATTTGAGTTAATGTAGATTCTGAAATTGACCCTTAGTTTGAAAAACATTTTAATTTTGGCCCCTTTTGTAAATGAGTTTGACATTTCTGCTCAAACTAAGAATACTCCAAGCACTAGTAGTACAAAAACAACGTGGCAAACAGCAGCACGAACATGAGTCTGTGTGAGCAGATGAGGACAAATGAACACAGCAACATGAAACAGATTAGCAGCATGAGATCAGCAGCATGAGATCAGCAGCATGGATAGTCAGCTGCACATATCAATATTAAAGTGATTTTTTTTTTTCACAGTGATTATTCTGGTTAGATATTAATGAGTCTAACAGTCTCAGGGTAGAAGCTGTTCCTCAGTCTAGTGGTTCTACACTTAATGCTTCTTAACCTCCTTCATGAGGGGATAAATAAATAATAGGGACTAATAGGGGATAAATAAGTTACCCGAATAATAGAAATAATTCACCTAAACTACAGTTTATATTACAGTATTAATGTATTTTCTTTCTTGTCATGACCATTCTCAATTTGCAGCTAATACTTTTTGTGTTTGTTTGCTGTGATATAATCTGTAGGCTATCCCCGCCAACCTGCCTATGTCAATATGCCCAACACCAGCTACTCTGGACCCGGGATGGGCTCCATGAACCCCATGGCAGGACAGGGTGGAGGTCCGCCATATGCTGGTATTCCTCCAGGAAGGATCCCTCCAAATCAAATGGGGGCACGTCCTTACGGCCCCATTATGGGCCCTGGCATGGGGCCAAATATGCCTCCCAACATAGGCAACATGCCACCCCAGGTAGGCTCAGGAATGTGCCCCCCTCCAGGAATGAACAGAAAGCCCCAGGATCCAACAGCCATGCAGCATCCTTCGACCAACAGGTCTGTTTACACAAGGATTAATTTCCTGCACATTCCTGCAGCAGGTGTAACAGCTGTTTTAACCAGATCATCTTATTTTTCCTTTTCCCAGGATGTCTGGTTACCCCAACATGTCTCAAGGCATGATGGGTTCTGGTCCACCATATGGCCCACCAATGAACAGCATGCCTGGAATGATGAACACTCCAGGTGGGCCACCTTATCCCATGGGGCCAAACATGGCCAATAACACAAGTGGTAAGTTTTATCCTTACTGCTGTTTTTCAATGTGAGGACTTCCCTGCTAATTCCAGTCCCTTTCCTCTTGTAGGTATGACCTCTAGTCCAGAGATGAACAATAAGATGAATAACAAGGTGGACGGCAGTGGAACGCCTAAACCAGAACCCAAACCCAAGGTACAGTCACAAAATTTACCAAGAATATTTGCGGAACATCTGTTGAATTCTTAACGTTCTTACATTTGATTTTGTTTCCCCTCCGTCACGTAACAGAAGTCCAACTCTTCCACGACTACAAATGAAAAGATAACACGCCTGTACGAGCTGGGACCAGAGCCAGAAAGGAAGATTTGGGTTGACCGTTATTTGTCTTTTATTGAGGAGAAAGCTATGGGCATGACCAACCTGCCCGCTGTGGGACGCAAACCACTTGACCTGTTCCGACTGTACATGTCGGTTAAAGATATCGGAGGAATGGCACAGGTTAATAGAAACCACAACATCTTCCAGCTCACATGAGTTTACCAGGTCTTTTAATTCTGTCTCTTTGTGTGTGTAATAGGTCAATAAGAACAAGAAATGGCGTGATCTGGCCACCTCCTTGAATGTGGGCATGTCCAGCAGTGCTGCCAGCTCTCTGAAGAAGCAGTACATCCAGTGTCTGTATGCCTTTGAGTGTAAAATAGAACGTGGCGAAGACCCTCCCCCTGAGATCTTTACAGACAACAAAAAGAACCAAGCTGCCAAGGTGCAGCCCCCCTCTCCAGGTTAGACACACTTGATCTGTTCTAATAAATCATGCGCGTCACTGACTCACATCTGTGCACTTCAGAACCACCTCAACTTTGATCTAATTAGAGTCTTGTACCGTGTCCGTCTGCTCCTCTTGTTTCAAATTGAAGCGTCCCTCTGCTCCACAGCTGGATCGGGCTCTCTGCAGGGTCCGCAGACACCCCAGTCCACCAGCAGCTCCATGGCTGAGGGGGGAGACCTGAAACCTCCTACGCCGGCCTCCACTCCTCATTCTCAAATGCCCCCCATGCCACCCGGCTCCAGGTAACTATCAGGATTTACAAACAGGTCTTACCAATGATTAGTGTGATTTATTTCCATTTCTTCCCCCACTCCTAGGAGCAGCGTCAACCTGCAGGATCCCTTCTCTGATGGCAACGACCCCACATTTTCCAGGAAGACCCCCAACTCCAGCTACCAGCCTAGCATGAACACACAGGACATGCCAGGTCGCATGGCCCCGTATGAACCCAACAAGGACCCCTTTAGTAACATGCGAAAAGGTGAGAGCCCTGAATGGACTCATTAATGTCTACATTTACAGTACAAGGTCAGTTCTGAATGTTCTGTGACTGAATGTGTTGCCAGTCGGGGAGCAGTTTCTACCTGCTAGCCAGGGCCCTAACAGTGTAGTGAGCGACCAGCAGCAGCCTCCATTCAACAGGGGGCCGCCTGGGGCCATGGGGACAATGCCAATGGGGCCCCGACAGCAGTATCCATATGGACCAGGCTATGACAGAAGGTAAGATTTAAGAAACACAACATTTTAAAGACTATCAGTGTCCGATGAAAACATTCTTATGGTCAAAACGATACAATTTAAGACAGAAAATACTTCAAAATGTTGTATATTTTAAAGTAGTAATAGTAATAAAGTATTTCAGATCTTCAGAGCAGATTTCAAAGCGATGAGGGAAATTTCTATTGTCCAATCTGCTTTACTGTTGTTTTTGAAAGGATAACATTTATTTTTTTTAACTATGGAATTATTATTATTATTATTATTTATTTATTTTTTAATTTTATTTATTTTTTGGTGACAGACTGTTCTATTATTAATTTATTAAAAATTCATAAAACAGAAATGGGAAACAAGAAAAAAAATTACCGGTAGTTAGGCTAATAATTATTTGTATTAAAAACATATTTTAGATTTAGTTTGGTTAGTTATATTGCTTACAAATTTTAAAATGTCTTCATTATTTACCAAGACGAGTGAGTTTCTATTTTTTTTTTTTTTTATTAAGATGTGTTCAGACATGTTATACAGTCCCCTACAAACATTGGAACAGAAAGGCAAATTATTTTGTATTTGGACACTGAAGACCTTTGGGTTTAAGATCAAAAGAGGAGTACGAGACAAGAGTTTAGGATTTCTGCTTTTATTTCCTGGTTGATGTTGATGCATTCAACTCAGGACATATCACCGTTTGTATTTGACCACAGCATTTTTAATTAGCAAAAGTAAAGGAACAAATAATTGTGAAGTGAATAATATTTAATATTTGGTGGCATAACCCTCACTTGCAATAAGTGCAAAAGCCTGCGACCCATCAACATCACCGAACTGTTGCAGTCTTCATTTGTGATTCTATTCCAGGCTTTTACTGCAGCTTCTTTCAGTTCTCGTTTGTTTCAGGGGTTTCCTTCCTTCAGGAGGTGAAATGCCTTCTCTTATGGGTAAAGGTCAGGTGATTGACTTGGCCAGTCTAAAACCGTCCACTTTTTTTTCTCCTGATGGAAGTCTTTTGTTTTGTTGGCAGTGTGCTTTGGGTCATTGTCCTGCTGCATGATAAACCTCCCAATTAGTTTTGATGCATTTCTCTTTAAATTGACCGACAAAATGTTTCTGTGCACACTGCTGCCATCATCAGTTACATCATCAATAAATATTAATGAGTCTGTTCCAGAAGCAGCCATGCACGTCCAAGCCATGGTTCACAGACGAGCTTGTGTGCTGCGGATCATAAGATTGTGGTCCAGAACTTTTGCGGCTCATCTCTGTACTTCTTTGCAAATTCCAAACTGGCCTTGCGATTCTCAGTGCTGATGAGTGGTTTGCATTTTGTGGTTTGGCCTCTTTATTTCTGCTCAGAGTCGTCTTCGAACAGTGGACTGAGGTACCGGTACCTTGACCGCTGCACTGTGGAAGTTGTTTGTGACGTCACTTACTGATGTTTTAGGGTTTTTCTTCATAGCTGTCACGTTATTTATGTTTACTACTGTTGTTTTCCTTGGCCGACCTGTTTGACATCTGTAGTTCAGCACAACGCTAGTTTCTTTCTTTTTCAGGACGTTCCTAGCTGTTGTGCTTGCTATGCCCAGTCGACCAACGGCTCTGATCAATTTTCCTTCTTTTCTCAGCTTCAGAATGCCTTACTTTTCTCCCACAGACAGCTCTGTGGCCTTCATGCTGGTTTGTCCTCTTTAACTAGAAATGAAGTCTTCACCCAGGCTAAAAACGTAGACTGGTCATGCAGTTATTTAATGTTTAATGAGCAATCAAAATAAAAGACAACACCTGGTCAACAAGAAATATCTGTCAAGTCACATGTTCTAATAGTTCTGATCACTTGAAAAATGGGTGGGTTCAAACGAAGGGTGATATGTCTTGAGTTGTTTAACACATCTAAATTAAATACCAGGAAATAAAAGCTGACACTCTTGTCTCGTACTCCTCTTTTGATCTTAAACCTAAAGGTCTTCAACTAACAACAAAGGTAAAGGAATTTGTCTTGCTGCTTCTATACTTATGGAAGGGGCTGTATAGTGAACAAACTAAAAAGCAGATGACTTTTCTGACATAAAATAATCACTTTTTGAATGTACGTGTCAATGTTTTGCCATAAAAAACTGGAGCTTTCAAACGTTCTTCAGTAAAGTTGATGAGTAGCTTTAGTTCCAAGCTAAGTATCTTGATAATATTTTCTATTTGCCGTCCTGTTGCTGCTGTTATTGAGCAGAATTTTTGTGCAGAAAAAATATGGAAAGAGGAGGAAAAACTGTGTCTCGTCTTCTTTTCCTAGACAGGAGCAAGGGATGGGCCCAGAGAGTAACCTAGGATCTGTGACCCCTCAGCCAAACCCCATGATGCCTGCCAACGCTGACGCGGGGATGTATTCTCCAAATCGTTTTCCACCACAGCAGCCACGGTCAGTCCACCAAACCCTAACTGGACAGTTTGTCCAGCTTTAAACCTTCTGATCATTGTAATGTAATCAATGAGAAACATGGAAGGAAAGTCGAAGGTTTTCACGGTTCGTTTCATCGAGTTAAACAATATATTTAGTCTGGAAATATTTTAGTTTAATGTACATAAAAGTGACCATGTCTTCAACGTCTTATTTCATTAGTTGTATATTTTTTTGGGGAAAAACTTAAATCCAAATAGTTTTTGTTACATCAACATATTTTTTGGTTTAGTCTTATTTGAATGTGTTTGAAGACGTGTCACACTGAGTAATAAGTACTTTCTATTTGACAAGAGTAACCTTGTAGCACGGTGGCTCAGTTGGTAGAGCTGTTGCCTCCCAGCAAGAAGGTTGACAGTTTAAATCCCGGCCTGGGGGCCTTTCTGGGTGGAGTTTGCATGTTCTCTCCGTGCATGCATTGGTTTTCTCCGGGTACTCCAGTTTAATCCCACAGACCAAAAACATGCATGTTAGGCTGATTGGTGACTAAATTGTCCCTTGGTGTGAGTGAGAGTGAATAGTTGTTTGTCTCTATGTTTCCCTGTGATGGACCCCCACCTCTCACACATTGACTGCTGGATATGGACACCAGTGAACCCCACGAGCCAAAAAGGAAATAAAGATAATGGATGGGTGGATGAACTTGGGTTACCTTAAGAGTTGCCTTGTTCTATAACCACCAAGCAGTGCACTAAACAGAAAAATACATATTTCTCATTCACATTAGCCATTTATAATATACAGTAATAAACGTTTAAGATTAAATGGAATAAATCTTACTGGTACTACCAAGACCACTTGGATAGAAAAATAATGATTTATTTAAACCATCAAACAGAAAATTTTAAGTGTGTTTCTCATCAAACCCACACAGGGTGTGTGCTACTGAGGACTTAACTGCAGGTTATTTCCATGGTGAAACTAACCAGCGCAACATATTTGCAGGCATGATTCCTATGGTAATCATCAATATCCTGGACAGGGAACGCCCCCTACTGGTTCGTACCCCAATCAGCAGCCAGGAATGTACCCTCAACAGGTAAAGATCCAGCTGCACTACATCAGTTCCTAACTGTTCTCAATATGCTGAAATGAAAGAAATTTAAATGTTTTTTTTTTTGTACAGTGAGACTTAAAGGTTTGATTTTTGAATGACCGCTGGCACCACAATATTTTCTGTACAGTATTTTTAAACTGTGTGTAGTAAAATAGTTGTGATGTCTTTCTGTAGAGTTACAAGCGTCCTGTGGAAGGAGGGTACCCTCCATCAAAACGCCATGAAGCGGAGTACAGTGGTTCTTTCGCTGGGGGGCAACAAGCTCCACAGCCACAGCAGCAAGGAGGCACCTCTGCACCACCTTCAGGACAGCAGGAGCAGTACAATCAGTACAGCGGCGCAGGCCCATACCCTGGTCCCGACCGCCGTCCGCCTGGACCCGGCAATCAATTCCCATTTCCCTTTGGACGTGAGCGAATGCAAGGAGCATCTGGGCCCAGTGCGCAGCCCAACATGCCCCCTCAGATAATGCAGCCAGTCCCTGAGGGTCCTCAGGGAGGCATGTGGCAGGGACCTCGAGATATGAACTATCAAAGCTACCCTAACCGACAAGGTGGACCTAGTGGCCCACCACAGGGACCCGTGTACCCTGGAATTAATCGCTCAGAGGATATGATGTCATCAGAACCACGCATGAATCACGATAGCCAGTGGGCGGGACAGATGGGCCCCCGGCAGCCCCCCTACGGTCCATCTGGGCCTGGACAGCCTATGCCTCGTTCTGTACAGTCCAGCTACCAGCCCCCTCAAGGGGTGCAAAACCACATTCCACAGGTGTCCAGCCCAGCCTCCATACCCCGCCCCTTGGAAAGCCGAACATCACCCAGTAAATCTCCCTACGTGCACGGAGTAATTAAGATGCAAAAGGCCGGACCCCCGGTGCCAGCATCCCATGTAGTACCCCCTCCAGTGCAGTCGCCTTTAATAAGGCGAGACATGCCTTTCCCCCCTGGCTCTGTAGAGGCGTCACTTCCTGTCCTCAAGCCACGACGAAGACTCACCATGAAAGAAATTGGTATGACCTTAGATGATGAGTGCAGGCACAGTCCACCCACATCAGACTCGAGTTATATTGGTTTTATTTACAATTTATTGCAACAAAATACCTAATATTATTTTTTGTTCTTGTTTTATAGGAACCCCAGAGGCCTGGAGAGTTATGATGTCATTAAAGTCTGGTTTA
The DNA here is from genome assembly GCA_031762415.1 of Simpsonichthys santanae. Taxonomy (NCBI): domain Eukaryota; kingdom Metazoa; phylum Chordata; class Actinopteri; order Cyprinodontiformes; family Rivulidae; genus Simpsonichthys; species Simpsonichthys santanae. The sequence continues at coordinate 21,408,116 of JARVLU010001073.1, read as the reverse complement.
TTGGCTGAAAGTACATGGGCCTTAGACACCATCAACATTCTCCTACATGATGACAACAGTATTGCCACTTTTGATCTTAACACGGTGAGACTTAAAATATATTTTTTAATGGGGGTTTATAGCAAATACAAAGATTATGTGTTTATCCTGCCTTATATTTTCCATATTTGTGATTTTATGTAGTTGCCTGGCCTGCTAGAGTTGGTGGTTGAGTACTTCAGACGTTGCCTCATAGAAATCTTCGGCATCCTGCGTGAGTATGAAGTTGGAGATCCTGGCCAGAGGACCCTGCTTGATCCAGATGCCTTAAAGCAAAACCTGGACAACATGGAAGAAGATGAACCACTATTTGAGGATATGGAACAAGAGGATGCAGATGATGAAGATGAGGAGGTAGTGGAGCATTCAACTGTAGTAAAGGAGGAGGGTGATGAAGAGCAGTGCTCCAGTGGCCAGGATCAGAAGAGTGAAGACGACGAGAGAAAAAGCAAAGGCTCCTCATCTGAACAGACAAGCTTGTTACAATTGTTGCCTGCCCACGAGAGACCCAAGCAGGCGAGCAAATTTGACAAGTTTCCCCTAAAGGTGGTACGAAAGAAGGATCCGTCTGTGGCTGCCCGCTCGAGTAATTATGGCAAAGTTCAAGAGTTTGACAGTGGACTGCTTCACTGGAGTGCAGGAGGTGGAGACTCAACAGAACACATTCAGACTCTATTTGAGCCACGCAAAGACTTCTTGGAACCGCGAGCACGAATATCTCTGCCCACTGCTTTATTAAAGCGACGACTCCTAGAAGAAGACGTACGGGAACATTGTCTTCCTGCCGAGGAAGAGGGAAAGAAGCAGGAAGATGAAGAAGAAAGGCCAAAGCAGGCATCTTTAGCAGAAAAACCCACAGACTCTGAGAAGGCCGGCTCCGTAGTTAGCGGCGATGAGGAGAGGCAGTCAGATTCCGATGCAAAGCCAGCTGAGAATGGTTTTAAAAGTCACCAGGAGAATAACCGACCAATTCTTTCTTCTGGAAGTATTTTAGCCCACCAGGCGCAGCCGACTGGCACCATCCTGGAGGACGAGCCTCACAGTAAAGACGAAGGGCCCCTCGTCACACTGGCAAGCTGGCAGGATTCATTAGCACGTCGCTGCGTTTGCGTCTCAAATATTATCCGCAGCCTCTCGTTCGTACCAGGCAACGACCATGAGATGTCCAAACACCCTGGACTACTGCTGATGCTCGGACGGCTGATCCTCCTTCACCACTGGCACCCCGAGCGCAAACAGGCCCCACTCACCTACGAGAAAGACGAGGAGTCTGATGAAGGTGTGGGCCAAAAGGACGAGTGGTGGTGGGACTGCTTGGAGCTGCTGAGAGAGAACACACTGGTCACAATGGCAAATATTTCAGGCCAGCTGGACCTCTCCATCTACCCTGAGAGCATCTGCTTACCCCTGTTGGATGGTCTTCTCCACTGGGCTGTCTGTCCTTCAGCAGAGGCCCAAGACCCTTTCCCCACTCTGGGACCCCATAGTGCTTTGTCACCTCAGAGACTGGTCTTGGAAACTCTAAGCAAGCTAAGCATCCAGGATAACAATGTGGACCTCATCTTGGCCACTCCGCCCTTCAGTCGGTTGGAGAAGCTCTACGGGAACCTGGTGCGACTAATCGGAGACAGGAAGGTTGCAGTCTGCAGGGAGATGGCCGTGGTTTTACTGGCCAATCTGGCCCAGGGCGACACTATGGCAGCCCGATCAATTGCCATGCAGAAGGGCAGCGTGGGCAATTTGCTGGGTTTCCTGGAGGACAGTCTGGCTGCCACCCAGCTTCAACAAAGCCAGAGCTCTCTGCTGCACCTACAGGGGATGCCCTTTGAGCCCACGAGCCCTGACATGATGCGGCGAGCCGCCCGGGCTCTGCTCGCTTTAGCTAAGGTGGAGGAGAACCACTCAGAGTTCACACTACACGAGTCTCGACTCCTCGACCTGTCCGTGTCTCCGCTAATGAACTCGCTGGTTTCTCATGTTATCTGTGACGTCCTCTTTCTGATCGGCCAATCATGACAGCTGTAGGGAGCTGTAGCTCCTCGTATTGGGGAGGGGGCTTGTCCCCAACCCACTTCCTCCCTGGCGAATCTGGCTTCTGTGTGGCACAAAACGTTCAAGTGACTGGCTTTAATTTATGAAAATCCTTCCGAGTACATTCTGTGAGCCCTCGATAGGCCAACCTTCCTCGGGGAGGGCCGTCACAGAGCTGTAGTGGGGGGAAAATGCCGACGGACACTACACGCAATGTGAATGCCAACTGGATTACGGAGCAGAGCACCGTAGTGGCGAGACTGTTCTGCACTTGGGGAGGGGATGGGGAGTTCTTTTTAATAAAGATAAATGAATAAATAAATAGCTGAAAAACAAAAACTGTAACCAAAGTTGCTGTCTCGTTTACAGTGAGTTTGGGAGACACGGTGTGCCCTAGCGCTCCCCTGAAGGGGCACAGTGAGTCTGTAACTGAGGTGAAGCAGACTGACGAGGGACCTGCTGGTTTTACTTGCTGTTGATGGATCCTCACCAGTCAGCCCGACGGCAAACCGCGCGGTCGATAAACACCTTCACCGGGGAGGCCTGTGCAGTGTGCAGTAGATTGTAGGACATTTTCTGTACCGTACTGCTCTTGAAGTGTAAGCATTCTGTAAAACATTTCTCACAGAAGCTGACGACGCAGCTCTAGAGTTTTAAGGTCATTTTAGTTTGGTGTTAAACAGAAGAATGGCTTTTTTCCCCCAAAGTATCGAGAACCTACAACACCCTTACCTCCTCTTATCCCTTGATTGTATGAATACCCTTATGAAAAGAAATCACCTCTTAGGACTGGTTTTCAACTTCAGATACAGCTTTGCTGTGTTGTATATATATAATGTTGTACATTATACTTCCTTTCTCTGTCCGTCTCTGTCTGTGTCACTATTCTCACACTTGGTATTGGTGCGGGATGGAGGCAGACACGTTAAGTTTGTTCTTGACCTCCAGTCCTAGCCCGTTATAGACCCACTCCTCTGGTCTCCACAGCTCTGTAGTACAGCAGACACGGCCTAAACTTGTAATATTCTGGTACAATGAGAATAAACTAGATGAAGTACACATTTGACAAATTTTCTCCAATCATGGATTCTGCATATTTGTATTTCAGACTATGTAGCTAAGGCATCATGTAAATTCCTCCCTTCTCCCCTTTTTTTGGCTCAAGGAATATCATTTATTCAGTATGAAATCTTTATACTATATGTTCCACGTGGTAAGAATAAATGTACATCAAATCTTCCTAAGCTGTTTGATGATTTTATTTAAGAATGTTTAGCTTTTCTTGGATAAATGTAGATTTTACACAAAGTTTGTTTTAAAGAATGTCTTTTATTTTTGTCACGTGTTCATTTGGGCATTCAAGGTCCCTGGTTCGATCCCCGGTCACTGCATACCTTGTTGTGTCCCTGGGCAAGACACTTAACCCCGAGTTGCTCCCGGTAGGACTGGCTGGCGCCTTGCATGGCAGCCACCGCTACCGGTGTATGAATGGGTGGATGGTTGGTACTGTGAAGCGCTTTGGGGCCCCTCAAAAGGGGCTTGAAAGCGCTATATAAGTAAGCTCCATTTACCATTTACCATTATCCCCATCAGATTTATACATCTCTCTAAGACTATTTAAAACACAAGGACGTTCTGTGTTTGGACTGCAGAATCAGGAAAATGGACCTGGATCAATAATTCCTAGTACATCAGTGCATGTTGATGCTTTCTTTTTTTTAACAGGTGAAACGTAAATTGTAAAAAAAAAAAAAAAAAAAAAAAAATTAAAATCAAAATGATTGATAGTATTGAGGAGTACAGTAGTCCCTCACTACTTCGTGGTTCGATTTTCGCGGACTCACTCTATCACAATTTTTCAAAGTAAGACTGGACATGACACACACAATTGGCTGATTGATGGATGAGCCACACGATCGGTGTGGAATTTTTTTTTAAATAAATTATTTTAAATTATTTAGCACCTGCTGCACCTTTGTGCCGTGCATACTACAGTAGAAGCTCTCTCCTGCATCGTGTTAGACCTCCGCTCTGCAGAGGATGAGTGGGCGTGGCAGAGAGCAGCCGAGGTAAGGAGCTGAAATCATGACATTCTGTTCTTTTAGAGCATTTAGAAACATTGTTTTGAATATTACAAGAGTGAAGGGAATGGTTTAAAACACCCTTTTTCACGCATTAAATTTTATTAATGAGAGATTATGCGCCGCTGAACTAAAGTTCCTAAGTGTGTTTCAGCAGGCGCTGTTATCTTGCAGCACGTGTAGCATTAGCAGCCTAGCATCTTGTTGAGGTCTCCTGTTTGGGAACATTATGGCTTTCTTGTTAAAAGACAAGTGAACAAATCTAAAGCTGTGTGTCGATGTTGTTTCAGAGATTGGATCTGCAGCAGCAACACGTCTAACTTGTT
>JARVLU010001073.1:21380029-21393148 GCA_031762415.1 Simpsonichthys santanae | reverse complement strand
TTTCTACAATTTTTTTGCTTTGTTTTGTTTTGTTTTTTGAATGTCCAGAGGACCAGACTTAGCTTTTTTAGACAGAATTGGGCTGTTGATCTTTGGATGAAAGTAAATTTATTTATTTATTTAAATTATTATCTGTAAGCCATAATCTTAACAAGTCCAAGAAGTAAAGACTTTAAATATTTCACTCTGCGTAACTGACTCTGAATGAGTTTCACTTCTTCAAGTGACTGACAAGAAAATTGAAAAATTTTCACAATATTGAGTTTTTTTTAGCTGCACCTGTATATGAACTGTAGATGAAATATTTAATATTTAGTCATTTGTTTTCCTCGTCTTAATGCCTCACTGACATAAAAACAAAAATGAACAAATATTCTGTTTTTACACTTGATAAAAATACAAATTAAATACATTTTTAGTTTGCGTTATTTACATTTTTTTTTACCTGAAGAATATTGCAAAAATAGTTTTTGACCTTTTTGTTGTTTACGAACCATTTAAAAACGGATTGTAAAGGGCTACTAATGTGCTGATTTGTTTTTCAGAACGGTTCGACCACCACTGCCCATGGGTGGGAAACTGTGTGGGAAAACGCAATTACCGCTTCTTCTACAGCTTCATCGTCTCCCTGTCCTTCCTGACCTCTTTCATATTTGGCTGCGTCATCACTCACATCACCCTGCGTGAGTTCGCTTTATCATGTCGGAAACGACAGACGCTCACGGCGACGTCGTGTTCTCACGTTTCTGATTTCTCTCCAGGTTCACAAGCAGGTAAAAGCATTGTCCAGGCCATTCAAGAAAGTCCTGCCAGATATCCTTCAAGTCAGCAGAATTTTGATCCTATCAGCAGGTTTATGATTAAAATGAGATCTTTTAAAAGTTGCTGCAGTTTTGTCTCAAATGTACTATTGATGAAACATTTCCTGCCTGATAGAGCTGCGCCAGCAGAACTCTCAGCCAGATGAGCCTGTTGTGCAGATGTGCTGCAGATGTGCTGCTTCATGACTATATGGGAAGATTTCAGTCGCTTGACAGTTGTAGAAATAAATGCACGATTTCAAAGCTGTTTAATTTGTTTTCATAAAGTAGGTGTGAAGTAATGGGTGAGATGCATCACGTGCAGGACATCAGTGTGTGTTGGTGTGCGTGTCTCTCTGACTTTAAAGTGCATTTATAGAGTGGTCCTTGTCTTGTGGTGCAGCTCGTGTAAGATGTTTTGAACATATGCTTGTGGGCATTTGGTTTTGAAAAGTCAAAACCACATCATTAGTCAATTTGTTTGTGTTTTGCAGAAGAATAATCACCAAGACAGCACGTTGTTTTAGTTTGAATGAGATATTTACATTTCTTAGGTTTTGTCAGTGGTAGGGCTAGACAAACAGCTCACTGGGCTGTGATTTAAGAAAACACGGCAGAAGTCAAAATGTTCTGCTTGTTTTAGTAACTTTGAAGCTTCTGTTGTGGTAAACAGTCACATTATTTCACAGAAATGTAGCTGTTGTGCCTTCATTGATCATTTTAAACATTATTACACCTTGACGTTTTCTTCTCCACTGTGGTGGAACTGGTCATTTGTTTCTTCTCCATCTGGTCTATTCTGGGCCTCTCAGGCTTCCATACCTACTTAGTGGCCTCCAACCTCACCACAAACGAAGATGTAAGTTCATTTTTCTATTTGTAAAAAAAATAGTTGGGAATTGTGCACAGGACGTGCACATTAACTGTCATTTATTCACAGATTAAGGGGTCTTGGTCGAGTAAAAGAGGAGCAGAGGATTCTGGGAACCCGTACAGTCATAACAACATTGTAACCAACTGCTGTGTGACGTTATGTGGCCCCATGCCTCCAAGGTGAGCGACATTGACATAAACTCATCAGTAAATGAAAGCGTTATCGTCATGGTAACAAAGTGGCCTGTTTCGTCCTTCAGCCTGATTGACAGACGAGGTTTCGTTCCTCCTGATGAGCTGCCGGCTGCTCCGGCGTCGGAGACGGAGCTGCTTCCCTTCACGGCCAAGAACGACGCAAACATGGTAGGATGAACCGGCTCGTGGTCCCTCTCCAGTCCTGACTGCCCCATAGCTGTTGTTTGTTTGTTTGTTTGTTTTTTTAGCTTCCCTTCTGTACTGACTTCCTCACCCACATGTATCCCCCACCCCAACATCCAGACCTCCACCTTCAGCCCCTCCAGTAGTGCTGAACCCATGCAGTCCTAGTTCTGTGTTCCCACTGGTCTGGATTTTGCACATTTTCTCGTGGATTATTTACTAAAACAGACTTGTTGTTTTCCTCCTGCTAATTCACAACCAAGTTCTCCACAAAGACCTCAGTACAGTTTTCTGAGTAAAAACGACAGAGGCTTGAAAAGTGTTTGAGAAAGTTTTGAAATCTGAGGGGTTTTTTTTTGCTGATGGTGTAATATTTATGTTCAGAGTAGTTTGCTGAGTTGATCTCATTTACAGGAAGCCGTCGTGTTTGTGGCTCGTTTTCATCTATTACTTTTAGACACCAAGAAATTCAACTCATCGCTGTATAAAGTTCTGTGATGCTGACCTGAGTTTTCTGTTGGAGTGAAAGTTTGTGCACACAAAACAGCTTTCTGTGACTTTTTTTAATCAAGTTAAATATTTATTTCACTTTAGCACTTTAATACTATCCTCTATTTTATGCCTTGAATATATTTAGTTAACTTTGCCTTGTTTGGTCTGTAAATTACATTCTTTTTATTTTTACATGAAAAGACTTCTTTTATTTAATAAACATTATTTTTGTAATTTTTCCGTTTGTTTTATTTAGTTTACTTTTTAAGTTAAAGTCTGTACTTGAAGCCGAGTCATGAACAGGCGTGAAGAACTTTTGAACATATTTGTGGATTTTTACGTTTCAGCAGGAGTTGGTTGAACACATTTTTACAGTTGAAACTAAATGTTTTCATACACTGAATACAAAGACACAAAACCGTTATATTTTCTGACTTTGACACTAAATCAGACTAAAACTTTTTTCTGTTTTACGACTGCTCCAACCACTCAGCCACAGCCGCCCATAATGAGAACTTTTTTTTTTTTTTTCCCAAAGTCACACGTTACTAAGATTATCTTTAACAATTGGGAAAGTCCAGATGATGATGTCATGGCTTTGGGAGCTTCTGATTGGTAGTTGACAACACTGGAGTTAAATCTGTGGATTCATTTTAAGGCAAACTTTAAAGACGCTGCTTCTTTGTCTGACAGTGTGGAAAAATTAAAGATCAGCCAAGATGTCAGCAGGAGTATTGTTGACCTCCATAACTCTGGTTCATCCTTGGGTACAGTTTCCAGATGCAGGAAGATTCGTCTGCTCAAACGTTTATGCACAAGTATAAACGCCACGTCCTGTCCTGTCTTCATTTAGCTCAGGAAGGCGACGGGTTCTGAGTTCCCAAAATAAACTAGTTTTAGTGTGAAACTTGTGTATTAGTCCCAAAACAAAAGCAAAAGACGTGAAGATGCAGGCTGAAGCGCTCATTATCCGTCATACAACAAGTCCTGCGCCAACAGTGACTCCAACGACAACATTAAGGATTCAAGGTTATTTATTTGTCATGCACGCCACATGTGGTACTTGTGGAACAAAATTGTCCCGGTTACGTCCAACAAAAATATAAAATGTAAAAGAAAAACAGGAATAAGCTCTAAGATTAAGATGAGATTAACGTGTCGGACAAACCAGGGATGACCTTAGGTTTTAGAGACGTTCTTTGGTCTGATGAAACTAAAATGAATTGGTTTGCTCATAATGAACTTTTGGAGGAACATGGGGGGAAGCTTGCAAGCCTGAGACCATCATACTGTGAAGTACGGGGGTGTCAAGGACTGGTGCATGTCACAAAACTGACAGCACCATGGAGAAAGAACATGTGGAAATATTGAAGCAACATCTCAAGACATCAGCTAGACTGGACCCAAATGGGTCTTCACATGGACCCTAGACTCACTGCCAAGCTGAGGTTTAGGTGTGACCATCACAAAGCTCCGATCAGGCTCAGAGGAAACTTGGCAGAGCTGAGAACGTGCACGTGAACGAGGAGGACTTCACACCTGACTCCGTTCCACTGGTTCTGAATGGGACAAATTCCAACAAGTTAACGTGAGAAGCTTATGGAAGGAGACACGAAAGGTTTGAGCCAAGTTGCTACAACGCTACCAAGTACTGCATGTCAAAATGTGCCTTTGAAGAAAGTAATATAAAATCTTTTATTATTTGGGCATCAAGCAAATAGAAATAATCCAACAAAGTTCAATCAGGTCCTGGTTTCGTTTATTGTTGAGACGTTTCATCCTTCATCCAAAAGACTTCATCAGTCCGAGGAGCCACAACAAAGTCAAGTCATCAGACTCGACAAATAGAAGTAACTTTGTGAACCCTAACTGACCTGAAGTCAGACAATAAGAAACAACTGGTTGTGTCTTTTTATACAATGTGTGTCAACGGCTGTAACGAACATGTGATGTGTTTCAGTGTTGTACTGTATCTGTTCCTGCCAGGAGGAGAACTGTCAGGACTTTTCTGTGTCCTGCACGTCCTGAAGGGTTCTGCTGCATGTAGATGGTTGATGGTAAGAGCAGGGCTCAACGTTAAACCACTCCCAGCCTCTCTTCACTGTCTTCATGTGCTTGTTCAGACGTCTAACTAAAGCAGAGCACAGCTTGTGCAGATCCTGTGATGGGTTTGTGTTGAATGTTTCTCTGCATGCTTCACGGCCACTCCTTCTGCTCCTCTCATTAACTCACTCGTCTTAGGGCAGATGACCTTTTTGTTGTCGACTTGCAAATGTTCTGCTGTCGGTATGTTTCTGTGCATGAGTGGTGACAAACGCAGCTCTACTCGTTGAGTCTGAAACACAAGCTGAATTCTCTTTCTGTGCACTTCTTTTTTTTTTTTTTTTTTTTCCAGGAAGGTTGGGAAGTTCTCACATGCAGCAGAAAGGTCCACCCGTTATTTATTATATATATATTATATATATATATAAGTTTTAAATCTGTTTTTTTTTTATTAAACCTGCATCAGAAATGAAATATCAGTGACTTAATGTAGACCTGTCATAACACATTTTTCTGCATGATTAATTGTCCCAGAAATTATTGCGATAAACGATAATATTGTTTTTATTTGTCAATAATTAGTAATTATTGTTAAACTTAAGATGAAATGTTGGTTAATTTCGTGTGTAGTACCTTTTTATGACCACTGGATGACAGTACAATACTGTTTTAACGGAAGGATGGATGGTGAGGGAGCGAGCAGTGTGTCTCTAAGAAAAATGGGAGGGAGGCCCCTTGACAAGACATGGGCCGTCTCTCATTGGTTCTCAAAATGGCGGACACTCGGTGTGGTTTGAGCTCTTTAGCATAACATTTTTCGCACAAAGCTTTTAATAAAAAAAAATCAGTAAACAAGTTCTCAGCTTCTTTTTGCAGATAAAAACAACTTTTTAGACAAAAGCACAGGTTTCATCTGTGGATTTTGGATTTTTGAGGTTGATCATTTTCATTTATCATGCGATTAATTGATTTATTGATTATTGTGACAGGCCTAGTCTAACTTAATGTATTAAACACAAGTTTTTCCCTCTAAATACAATAAGTTTATATGTTGGTGTGCTGGAAAAAATGCTTTTTGTTGCATTTCAGAAAACTTCCCAATTTCAGTTGTTTGATTTGTACATGAACGTTGTCATTTCAGAGGCAGCAACTAACTCACGTCATGCTTCTCCATTTGACTCTTCTGTCCTCGTGTCTTTCACTGCAATGAATTTCCTCCACATCAGTTAAACTTCAGCTCCTTCTCGTGGCCTTGACATCTTCATCTCTCTCTCTCTCCACCCAGTGCACTCAGAGCACAAAGGATGTGTTGGAGAAGATGGTCAACTCCTCTGACTTTCATGGCCTGTGCCCTGCAGGGACCCCAAAGACCACCCCCCTGGTCCAGGAGGTTCCCACCAGCGCTCCAGCAGAGCCCTCCTCGCTGTCCGCCGGCTGCTCGCGGCAGCACGACAGCCAGGCCGCGGCTCCTCGTTGTCTTCAGTTCGGCGAGCGCATCAGGAGGGACTCGCTGCACTCCATCAACCCAGCCTTCCGCCTGGCTTCTCCGTCGCCGTCGCTCAGCCGCAGCGCTCTGGTTCTCGGCGACGCACCCGACATCGGTTTCACCCCGTTGCACCGAGGGGAGTGCTGACGCTCCAGCTGCACGCACTGCTGCTTTATTTTTAATCACCTACAAATGGATCTGGATACAAATACACTTTCCTCTTTGAAGTCATGATGCATGATGGGATTTAATGTCTCCAGACGTCGTCGTGAGGACTTACTGAGTCGTGTGAAAACACAATAGAGATATATTTTTTTTAATCTTTATTCCTTTTTTGTTTTGGACACGGAGCATCCCTCCACACCTCCAGCAAAACCTCACTGTTTAAGTTCCAGCAAATATCTTATGCAAATTAAGGTTTAAATGTAAAAGAACTAAAACTTTGACTCTAAATGTGTTAAAGTTAGAATTTATAGTTTGACTAGAGAGAGACGTTTTAAGCCTTGTCATCATCTGAATCCTTTTACCAGAAACAACCTGACAGGTTGGTTTTGAAGGGAATGACATTTAATTATTTCTGCATGTTCATTTCTCATCAAAGGTGTCTTATCAGAAACAAAACATAAGGATAAACATTTTATTTGGATGTTTTTATGTATAACAAAGTGAAATGGTTTAAATTTAAGAAGTAACATCTCTGTGTGTTTCATATTATTTTCCTTTTGTCCATTTAACATTTGAACAGCGTCAGCGTCACATTTACTGTTTTGGTTTTGCTCAGTGTGTTTTGGTGTGAACGTCTGGCACGCTTCTGTTGTTGCGTTGTTGAAAAGCATGTTGCAGCTGCAGCGCAGGTTTCAGTCATGTTGAGTAGGACTGCAACCTTCTGATGCTCCTGCATGAAACTTTGATCTTTGTGATGATGAAATGCTCTTGGTTAGAGTAAATGTTGGCGTGTGCCACCAGAGGGCAGGATGTGACTGTCACTTTGAGTTCAGTCAGTTCAGTCTTCTAGCAGTTTAGGAGAATTGCCTTTTTTTTTTTTTTTTTGTAACTAAAAATGAAACTGCAAATGTGAGTTTTGCACATTTCTCTGTCTGCAGCGAGGCCTGCAGGGTGTGTAGTAAAAGATTAGTCTGGATTTTTGTAGTTTAATGATGAAACTAACATTTGGTTAGTAAATATGACAAGGTTTGCCCTTTTAAATTTATTTGTTTTAATTTTTGGAATAAAATAAAGTTTGGATTGTTTGAAATAGAGGTGCGTTGAAAGGTTCTGAACAATGAATATCTTACCTGTTGTAGATCTTTGTCAAACGTCTTCTTAAAAAAAAAAAAAAAATCTTGTTACTGTGTGACAAGTGAGCATTCATGTAATTTGAGTTTGCGCGTTGATGCATGCATTTAACAAAATAGTTCATAAATTACTGGTTGGATTTTTATAAAACTTATAGAAATTAATCATCGGATGAACTTATGCAACTGATAAACTTTGTCTTCCTGATTCAAGACAGCCACTACAGCACATCAAATTAACACCAAAAAAATACAACTCAATATTACAGCTATTACCATATTTTTCAGACTATAAGGCGCACTTAAAATTTAATTCTCAAAAATCGACACTGAGCCTTATGGATGAATTCTGGTTGTGCTTACTGAGCTCATATTAAATGCATGTGGTACATGGCACTCAAAAATCTGTCCAAATGAACTTGTTTCTCTTAATGCACCTTATAATCCGGTGCGCTTTATGGTCTGAAAAACACGGTAAGCTAAAAGTCACTGTGGTAGTAGCTGAGACTCATCATCACACACTGGGCACTAACAGATTGGGTAAAGTCTTTTAAAGTGCATTTCTTCAAGGGATGCTACTTTCACTCTGGCCTGATTGATGAGCTAGTGGCTAGTCTGAGTGTTTTAAGGTCGAAGTGGGCTGCTGCCATCTTTGAGCAAAGGTAGTCTTGAAGATTTTATCGCAGTTCTTGCAAACAGTACTTTATAAACCTTTACCAAAGTCTGTTTTATCGTGTGAGACATATTAAACTACTGATGGGGAAGCTACAGCTAGATGCTAGCGTTGCTCCTGGAAACACCATTACGGTTTTTAACAAAGGTGAAACTGATGGCGATGGGAAGATGTTAAACTATCTCTTTACACAGTAGTTTGTGTTGTTTTATAAGTTTATCCAGAACCATGTTGGAGTGAACTGGTCAAAGCAAAGGTTGTCTGTTCTGACGACTCCCTCGTGAAGGAGCTGCTGAACACGTGCGCTCAGAGGGCCCAACATCCTGTAAAACAATGTGCTGGTTTCCATCAGACACACTCAGTCAGCACCGTAAGTGAAGAAAAGGAGCCAACGAGTTGTTCTCTACTCTCCACCATTTTATCTCATGAAGTCATCAGAAAATGATGATGGGAGAAGCTCCTCCTGCCCTGATGTGTTGACGTATTTCTTCTTTTTGTGTATTATTCAAGAGAACAACGTCTCTAAATGAAATGAGTAGAAAAATCTCAGAACATTTTAAAAATGCAGAAGATAAAGGGGAATATCAAAAACAATGAGAGCTTTTAAAATATGAGTTAAGAAGATTGTTTATTGAAACAAGTTCTAAACACAAAAAGGAAAAGAAATTAGATGAAAGTAATCTAAAAGGCCATTTCATCTCTCTATCCTCCATATTGCCAGAAAATTGATCTGAACCACAGCAAGCAGATCTAACTTCACAACTAAAGCTTGATCGATTATATATCAATAAAGCCAAAGGTGCATTTGTACGTTCGAGTGTTAAATGGTTAGAGGAGGCTGAGCAAAATTCTAGCTATTTTTTAAAGTTAGAAAAACAAAGACAAAACAAAAATAGTTTAAATAGACTCTCTTCAAATGGTAATTTCATAGAAAATCTAAAAGAACTAGCAAAAATCTGTGAGAACTTCTATAAAAAAATTATATACCTCAACTATTTCAGCTACGCAAATGATTTCTTTAACAATCTAGGTGATATTAAGACAATTGGAGATAAAAAAAAACAATTTGTGACTCACCCATCACTTACAGAAATCTCAGATGCTATTAAAAAACTTAAATCAATCTCCAGGTACTGATGGGCTAACCTCTGAGTTTTACAAACTATTCACAGATGAACTCACTCCCTTGTTGTTGAATGAAGAGAGTATACATAAAGAACAACTACCATCCACTCTATGTCAAGGCTTAATTACACTCATCCCAAAACCACAAAAAGATTTATTAGTTTTTGACAACTTTTAGACAAATAATTTTTTGTTTTTACTGTAACTGACCTTCAAAAGAGTTAGAAACAGGGACTCAACAGCTGATGATCTCCGTAGAAAAATTATATGGACTACAGGCCATGTGTTTGTTTTGTGCCCTTTAGTGAAGGTTTATGTTTGGATTAAAACAATAAATACCTCTATTTCAGCACAGATTAACTTTTTCTGTTGCCATATCTTTTGAAATAAAACTGCAGAACACATTGTAATTTAAAACAGAACGGGTAGAAAATTAAATTAAATGTATTCCCTAAAAATTAAATGAAGAGAAATAAACAGGAGCAGTACAGGACGGAGTGATTCTGGCCAGGAGCAGGACAGGAGCAGGAGTCATGTTACCAGGAGCTGGACAGGAGCAGGAGTCATGTTACCAGGTCAGGAGCAGGAGTCATGTTACCAGGAGCATGAGAGGAGCAGGAGTCATGTTACCAGGTCAGGAGCAGGAGTCATGTTACCAGGAGCAGGAGAGGAGCAGGAGTCATGTTACCAGGAGCAGGAGTCATGTTACCAGGACAGGAGCAGGAGAGGAGCAGGAGTCACGTTACCAGGAGCAGGAGAGGAGCAGGAGTCATGTTAGTAGGACAGGAGCAGGAGTCATGTTACCAGGACAGGAGCAGGAGTCATGTTACCAGGAGCAGGAGTCATGTTACCAGGAGCAGGAGTCGTGTTACCAGGAGCAGGACAGGAGCAGGAGTCATGTTACCAGGAGCGGGACAGGAGCAGGAGTCATGTTACCAGGAGCAGGAGTCATGTTACCAGGAGCAGGAGTCATGTTACCAGGAGCAGGACAGGAGCAGGAGTCATGTAACAGGAGCAGGACAGGAGCAGGATTTTTTCTGTGGGACCAGGACAGGACAGGAGTGAAAATTCACTCCCGTGTCCTCCTCTAGTGTGAAGCTGAGGAGTTCCTGGGTGAGTGATCCATCAGTTCACTCGTATTGAACCAAACATCAGGGTTACACAGCTGTGTATTTATGCACTGCAGTCTAAAGTGAAGTGTGGAGCTAAGCCATGTTAAGAACTGTTTGGATCCTGCAGTGAAGCTGTTTGTGATTTGGACTTGTTGAAAATAATCTTGCTCTTCTTCACAGCTTGTTACAGCATCACGATGCGTTCAATGTCAACTAGAAAATACAATCCTCTACACCAGGAGTATTCAATTAAAACTCGCTGAGTTCCAGTTACTGAAATTTCCTCCCAAGTAAAAGGTCAGAACGAAAGTCCGTTTGTCTTTTATGGTCTTGCCTACACATATTCACATTTTCAATGTTACCAAACTGCACTTTATAGTAAACAACTAGCTCTTTTACTACATTTAAAAGTAGTCCCAGACAAATAAACTTAGGGCCTTTATTTCAGATTAAAACATAAAGCTCTGAACAAAATACTGTACATCTTAAATGTGCCCTTTTTTTTCTTAAATTGAACAAGTCCAAGCCTAAAGAATTGAAGGCTTACACTTAAAGTAAAAAGTTAACATCTTTAGAAAACAGAAAACAATTTAAAAAAGTGGCTCTTTTAGTATAAAAAAGTGTAAACAGAACAAGTAAAGATTTTGTTTTTGTTAATTAAAGAGGCACCAACCTATGAAAGTTTAAGTTTTCAAGTAAAACACTTCAGAAAACAATAAATAAAAATGGCTCTTTTAGGAAAAAACTGAAAACAGAGCATTTAACTACACCTTTTTCTCTTTTGATTAATTTTTATTTTAGTTTCCTTAAATGGGACATGGGATTGACATGCCAGTAAATTAAATCTTGGTCTGGCACCTGAGAAGATAAACACAATATTTAAGAAAAAATACCACTGTTGAAATGCAAAGAGTGAACTTTATTATTCTAGAATATGTCTAAAGAAAGTGTCTTTCAGAAGATTTCACTGAGAAACTTTCTATTAAAAATCAATTTGATTGAACCCTGAGTTTCAGTGATTTGAAGAGTTTAAATCACACTTCTTTGATTAAATACTAATCCTTCTTAAACTACATCAGATGGGTCTAAATTCAGTAAAATATTTACAAGTTGCCATGGGAACCCAGAAACTAAAGTACAGTATGTAGTGCTGAAGAGCAGCTCAGTTCGAGCTCTTATTTTGAAGAGCAGCAGCTAACGGAAGTGATGTTCTCCCAGCACCGGAAGCTGCTCAGTTCTGGCGGTCAGTGTTTGTTGTTCTGCTCCGTATCTACGAGCTGAAGGCTTTTCCTCTCGACTGCTGCTCAAATGAGTTGAAGTGAAGGTTAAATTGAGCTGTAACAGCTGGTAAATGTTGCTGACCGGAAGTTAACAGATGTGGAGACAGCGGCTCAAACAGCGCCTGGAAGCAGAGGAAGAAGAAAAGTGGAGCATTTTGGAAGTAGCGCTGCAGCTCAGGAACAAACGGAGCAAGACACATGTTAGATGCTGTTTTCAGTCCCAACCATCAACTGCATCTTTTAGGTTTGTGTCTTTATTCTTTCTCTCGAGTGTGTTCATGTTACAAGTTAGTAGCAGTTTTCTGGAAGATAAAGGATTTAGCTTCTTAGCTCTGTGCTCATCCAAAACAAATAAGCATGAACGACTCAAGTGAACCGGGTGACTTATTACACTAACTCAGATTCATAAAGTGAACCGGGTTACTTTAGTGACTCATTAGATTGACTCAGATCCATAAAGTGAACCGGGTTACTTTAGTGACTCATTAGATTGACCCAGATCCATTAAGTGAACCCGGTTACTTTAGTGACTCATTAGATTTGACCCAGATCCATTAAGTGAACCCGGTTACTTTAGTGACTCATTAGATTGACTCAGATCCATAAAGTGAACTGGGTTACTTTAGTGACTCATTAGATTGACTCAGATCCATAAAGTGAACTGGGTTACTTTAGTGACTCATTAGATTAACTCAGATCCATAAAGTGAACCGGGTTACTTTAGTGACTCATTAAATTGACCCAGATCCATTAAGTGAACTGTCTGTCACTTGAATTTGCTTTCAATTTCTTTCTCATTAGATTTAGGCACTTGGACATTTTTCAAAAGTTGTTTTAATGGCCTTTTGCTTGCAACAAAAAGAAAGAGCAATAAAAATGCAACAAAAAGGACACCTCATTTGTTAAAATTGAATGAATAAGACAGGAGATATTGTCATTCAAAGTAGTAGTTTTAATGTACTTTAATTAAGGTTATTTACATAACAACAGAGAAAAATAATTGTGTTAAGACATTTCAGAATGAAAAGAAGTGTTTATTAAAATGAACACCAGTTCTTAGTGGTAAACAGCATCCTAACCAAATTCAGTGGGGATGTCACTGAATATATGTAAATGTTTTTCCTGCTGACCTTGGGGTCACCAGATGACCTTGATGACTCCAAGTTCAAAGGTCACATTAGTGCAGTCTTGAAGCTAGCAGAAATGGTTACTTCAGTGAAAACAAACATTTGCACAATTTATGTTGCATTCTAAGGTGAATTCTGTACAACTATAAGTATTCACTATGACGTCATTTTCAAGTACTGTATTATGCACAATATGTGGTAGCCATATTGAATAGTGGTGTCCATATTGGAAAAAAACTGCAAATTTTAATTTGTGCCAAACTATATTGTGTAGAATATCAAAATGGAGCTCAGAATGAGAGGATTCTAAAACTGCACCTTATGCCCTGATTTAAAACTTTTCCTGGATTATTTCCCCTCTCCTTTAATTCAAAGCAAGATCACCCAGGCTGTAGTCTGTCAGGAATTTGAAGAGGGGCATTTGATGGTCCTCAC
>JARVLU010001073.1:21336673-21350995 GCA_031762415.1 Simpsonichthys santanae | reverse complement strand
ATATATAATTATTATTATTATTTTAAATTATTTGACCTCTAAGCACCAGCTTGCGGACCCCCAGGGGTCTGGAAACCCCAGTGTGAGAACCACTGCTGTAAGCAACAAGTTTAAAAACAGGGGTTTGGAGCATTATGTGTAAAACACATTTACTGGTGTTTAAATGGACAGAAATGCAAATTAATAGCTCATGTGTCAGGCAGCCATGTTGAATTTTGAGGTCAGGTTGATGTGTGAAGCCTTCTGTGCACAAGCTGTTTTCTTATGACTTGGAACGTGGAAATTCCAACTTCCATGTCCACATTGGGTGCACTAAAATTCTTCTACGTTTTGTCTTGAAGAACATCTGTAAGATTGCTGGTCATTTCTGAGATGTAGCTATAAAACCTTATTTAAGTATTAAAAAAAAAAGAAGTCTTTAAGAAACTATATATTTTGAAAAACTCTTTTGGAGAACATTGACGCTGGTGTAGTTTTCATATACCAGTGCATATATATTTTTTCAATGTTGGACCAAAGATGTATTGCTCTGAAAAAACAATTCCCAGTGCCTAAAAAAAATTATCCACACAATGTTCTAAACACATCTGTAAAAAGTGAAAACTGTGAATTCAATGTTTTCTAAATCACTCTTGTCTCTCTTTTTGTAAATTAAAAAAAAAAAAAAATGTTTTTGCAATTTAAAAAAAGTGAAAAAAAAAAAAAAGAAAAAAAAAAAAGGTTATTTGCATTGTGGTTATTTTTTGTGTTAAATTTGTTCCATAATGATTTTTGACATTTTACTGAAAGGTTTCAGAGTCTGTGAGGTTCTGAGCTGCTTCACCATCTTCTCAATTGAGCTGAAAACTGAATAAACATCAACCTTTTCATTAAATCTTTGAAACTTTGGCTGAAAACCCACACATTGAATTGTCAGTACCTTTGTCTGTCCTTTTCCTGATTGGAGGTGAAACTAGACAAATTGCATTTCCTGCAAAAATACAATGTGAAACAGCTGAAATTAGCTAAAAATACAAACATTCTGAAATGTAGCTGAAATGGTAGAACAAGCCTAAATTAGCAGAATAAAGCAGAAAGAACACATTTGCTGAATTAGGTTTAAATGAGCAGAAATGAGCACAAAAAAGGAAATTAACTAAAAAAGGCAGAAATTAGCCAAAAAGTATCTGAAAAGACAGAAAGCAGCTTAAATAACTAGAAGGAAGTGGAGAGACCACATTTTTGCTCAGTTAGGCTGAAAAGAGTTTAAATTATTGCAAAAAAAATTAAAATTAAATCTGGAATAGCTGAAAAAGCTAAAATTAGCATAAAGCAGCTAAATAGTTGCTTAAATAACTGAAATTAGCCAAAGTAAGCTGAAAGAAGCATAAGCTGAAATTAGAAGTAATTTAATTAGGCTAAAAGTAGCAGAAATCAGCACAAAAAACTTGAATTTATCTGAAAACAGCTGAAATTAGGTTTGAAAGAATGCTAAAAAGGTTATTGAAAAGGTAAAACAAACTTAAATTAGCAGAAGATAGCAGAAAGAACATGTTTGCCCAATTTGACTTAAAGAAGCAGAATAAAGCACAAAGAAATTAAAATGATATGATAAAATCTGAAATTACAAAAAAATACTGAAAAGTGGCTAAAAAAGCAGAAAGAAGCTTAAATTACCAGAAGGAAGTGGAAAGAGCACATTTTGCCGAATTAGGCAGAAAGAAGTTGAGTACAGAAAATGTGAAATTACATGAAAAAGGTAAAATTAGCATAGAAACTGCTAAAAAGTAGCTTAAATAGCAAAAAAAAGCTGAAACTTGCATAAATAAGCTGAAAAGAGCACACGCTGAATTTAGCAGAAAAAAGTTTAATAACAAAAACCATGCAGTTAGTAGAAATAATATCTAAAAGGATCACAAAACAGCTGAAAACAAATTTAAAGTAGCTGAAAAACAGCTTGAATCTGAACTAGGAAGCTGAAAGAAGCTGAACCAGAACAAAATATGAAAGAAGCAGTAAAAAGTTGTAAACACAGCTAAAGATTTGAAGGATGTAAAATGAGCGCAATTCATTTTCTATGAGGGGGAAAAAAAAAGAGGCAAAAAGGCTAAATATTTCAAAAAGTTGAAGTTGCATCAATACCAAAAGCCACAGCACCCTTCTCCTGAACGAACTGAACATTTTGATATGATTTGTTGAAATAGCACCAAAAAAAAAAAAAGTGGAACAAGAAAGATGCCGACAAACGTATGGAAGAAAAACGAGTGTGGATTCTTCAGAAACATTCACACAGTAATGACAACAAGCCGGTTCATTTCCAGCAACAAGACTCAGTGAAGTCCTTCCACAGTTAACTGGAGTGAGTTGGATTTGTACATTGGAGCTGGGGATCTATTACAACCTGAGGACATGAACCATAAGGAAGTTTTTCTGCAGCACAATGACTTCTCTCTCCTCTCTGATACCAAAGTTTTCCAACAAAGGCTGGCTTGTTCTCCCCTTCATTTCACCACTGAAAATCCTGCCCGCTCTGCTCAACTGATACATATATCCACTTTTGTCTCAGTCAAAATGGAAACAATAACGTTTGTGAGAAGACAAACCAGGAATGCCACCATTCATCAAACCCTTTGGATCTTCACCACCCCGACTGGTTCCTTCATGACTGACTACATTTGTGCTGAAACCCGAGAGTGAAAAATACAAGCTCATTTTTTCCCACACATGACCACACACACACATACACACACAATCATCCCTTGATCATGCTGAAATCTCTGAATTGATGCTGAAAGGTGGAAATAAAAACTGCTGGTTGCTGTAAATATGCTCACTCAGCTATATTTCTGAAATGATCTGATAAATGCAGGGTAGCACAGGTTCTGCTTAAAAATCCTAGCTCTCTGGGAGAAAAGTGCTGCTGCCAACATAAAGAACAGAAAACCTATAATGTTCTAATATGAAATTATTTCATTTCGTCATATCTTGCACACATGACCAGACTAACTGGATAAGGGGCCTTCAGGCCCCCTGAATCAAGGTAGTGTGTGCAAAGCGTTCAGCTTCATTCATTTAATATTCCACAAACTCTCTGTCATCACTTTCCTGTGCTAAATATTGAAACACAGAATAGATTATTTTCTTTCACCCCTCCCTTTTAGACATACAACAAAAAAGCATTTTAGTTTATTAAAATTTAGTCTTATCTTACCTTGAAGAGCAAAATAAAAAGACTGATTCCATCTTATTTCATGTTTAAAATGGATTATTTGATTTTCCACATTTAGAAAAGCTTGTACAATGTTAGACTTTAGAAGCTTTTCTCAATTACATTTCTCAATAAAAAAAGTTGTGTAAATATAGCGACACAACTACAACTGCCTGAACAATGTGAGAAAATTCACATTTTATTTATTGCAAATACATAAATCCATCAAAAACATCTGCCTCCCACCAGCTGGCGTCATTTTCTGTGCTGGCTTTAACCTGTTCAGTGTTGTGAAGTGGGGCTGGAGCTGATCCCAGGAGACGTCGAGTGGAGGGGACACCCTGGACAGTCCATCACAGAGTCAACGTAGACACACACACGTGTGTGTGTGTGCATGCACGCACACGGTTACCCAGAGGGAAAGGCAGAAAGACCCCAGCTCAGATTCAAACCATGACCTTCTCACTGGGCGGCCACAGTTCAAAACTGCTCCAGTTCTTTAAAATTCAAAGACTCAAAGAAACTCTGGACACCTTGGAGGTAAAGTTTACAACAACTGCCCATTTTGACCTTCAAAGATTCTATTCTGTGAATATATATTTTTATTTTTAAATTTACTGTACCACATTTTATCTATTCATTCTTTTACTTCATACACTTTTCTGCACAGAGGCACTACTGTCCACTTTTGAATAACAAGTGCTTCTTTTCTTGGCCAGGACACTTGCATCAGGAGATTTAAAATACCAGTGTGACTTTTTTCCTATTTAAATAAAAAGTTAGATTAAAATAAAAAAAATAGTGCTTTCAAGGGCTTAGATTTGCACAGTTGCTATAATTACCAGAACCAAGTGACACAAATTGAACTTGGCATTTTAAAGGCTTCGTTCTATTTGTTAACTCTGAGTGTTCACCCTGGCACATGCTTAGGCTGCAACTAATTTGTTTATCACTTTACAATAAGGCTCCCCTTATATATGGCTAATAAATAGTTTATAGATATGTTACTCATCTTTAAACACTTTATAAATAATTTATAATTGTTTATTATGTATTAATAAGAGTGACAGGGAGACAAAACTGACCAGTTTCTTGCCAAATACGTAGTGAGCCAAATCCATTCACCTATACATTTAATCTAGAGTTGTTGTATTAAACATTTCAAACTAAGTTACTACCTTGTAAGAACAATAAGTATTTGTAAAATTATTTATTTAGGATATACTATTAGTTGTAAATACTTATAATGCAGTGATAAAGTACATTATTATATGCTAAAGAAATAGGTTTTATAAATGCTTATTGTGCTTACACCTTCCATCCAGAGGGCTTCATCAGTCTGAGGAAACACCAAACAAAACTGATTCTCCCCCAACAGCTTACTCCAAAGTGGAAAAACCAGTTATGTTGGTGCTAAGATGGCCTCTGGGCATGGACTTTGGTGTTTTGAACCAGTTTGACATGATCGGGCACCAGAGGAGAGGGCGTGCTCCAGAGGCCATCTCAGCACCAACATACGGTAACTGTTTTTTTCCACATTGGAGTTAGCTGTTGTGGGAAGAATCAGTTTTGTTTGGTGTTTCCTCAGACTGGTGAAGCCTTCTGGATGCAAGGTGAAATGTCTCAGCCCCAAAAAATAAACCATCCAGATGACCTGACTGAAAATTGTTGGATTTTATACCTGGATTATTGAGCATGAACTTTGGAATTTATAGATGTGTTATTCACTCATCTAAAAACACTTTGTACATAATTAATATTTGTTTATTATGCATTTATTAAGGGTGACAGAGAGACCAGTTACTTGGGAAATAGTGAGCCAAATCTGTTCACCTACACATTTCATCTAGAGTTGTTCAATTAAACATTTCAGACTAAGTTACTACCTTATACGCACAATAAGCATTTATAAACCTATTTCTTTAGCATATAATAATGTACTGTAACACTGCGTTATATATATCTACTTCTAATATTATATACTAAAAATTGTTTACAAATTATTATTGTTCTTATTAGGTAGTAACTTAGTCTGAAATGATTAATAAAACAACTGTAGATAAAATATATAGGTGAAAAGATTTGGCTCACTATTTCCCAAGAAACTGGTCAGTTTGTCTCTCTGCCACCCTTAATTAATGCATAATAAACAGTTATTAATGATTTATAAAGTATTTATAGAGGAACTAAAACTATTTATTAGTCATCTATAAGGGGAGCCTTATTGTAAAGTTGTACCCAAATTTGCTTAAAATGTTGACAGCTGTTGTGGCCACACTGTCTGTTAGCAAAATGATCAACCACTGGACAGATTAATGACATCTTCAGAGTATAATCACTGGATTATCATTTGGAGCCCAACCCCCAGTTCAAGCTGGTCACCACAGCTAAGTGACATTAGCTACCACCAAAATGATTAAAGCCGCCAAATGTTTAGACTGAACTAAACCTTGTGTGGTAGTAGCTAAGAGTCAGTCCCAGCCCACGCTCTAAGCTCTATTCAACATGTTTACTGAAAACTTTGATAATAACCAACATCAATTAGCAACTGGTCCAGATGACAAGATTTAACCCTTTTTGTTGTATAGCAGTTTTTCAAACAGTGAGGTAAAATTAGGTGTGGTAGTAAACAGTCTATAAACACTAATAGAGCTAAAGTGCTACAACTTCCTCCCTCCTCATCATCAGATGATCTTAGTTTAACACTCTGGCATTGAGAGCAGCAGGTGACGCACGTTCCTTCAAGGAATGCCAGGCCTTTAATTATTGTCAGAGTAATGGTTTTTACTTTCTATTTGTGTGTAACTCCATACATGACCTGACAGATAGTTTAACTGGTTTCTTTTATGAGTCTTCTTCTTCTTCTTCTTTCAGCTTTTCCCTCTTCAGTGGTCGCCACAGCGAGTCATCCTCCTCCACTTCACTCTGTCCTCTTCATCCTCTTTCCTCACTCCAACTACCTCCATGTCCTCTCTAACTGCATCCATGTATCTCCTTTTTGTCTTTTTCCTGGTAGCTGCATTTCTAACATCCTACAAGTTT
This sequence comes from Simpsonichthys santanae, assembly GCA_031762415.1. Lineage (NCBI taxonomy): Eukaryota > Metazoa > Chordata > Actinopteri > Cyprinodontiformes > Rivulidae > Simpsonichthys > Simpsonichthys santanae. The sequence continues at coordinate 21,344,766 of JARVLU010001073.1, read as the reverse complement.
AAGTCAGGTCCTCTGGACAGTTTCTTTTTTTGTTCAGCCATTTCGGCCTACATCCATGGGACTTCATCAGTCCGAGGAGCCACAACAAACTGAGTCCCACAAGCAGCACACTCGCACTCACTGAGGCAGCCATAGCCAAAGTGGTCCAAGTGGTTCACTGAGTTTGTTGTGGTTCCTCGGACTGATGAAGTCTTTTGGATGAAGGACGAAACGTCTCAACAAAAAAAAGAAACCGTCCAGAGGACCTGGCTGAACTTTGTTGGAATTTCTACCTGGATTATTGAGCATGAACTTTGATATTTCTAACATCCTTCTACCAATATACCCACGGTCCCTTCTGGACATGTCCAAACCATCTCAGTCTGGCCTCTCTAACTTTATCATGAGTAAAACATTAAAATTAAAGTGGCAGATCTAGTTTGGATTTGTCTGGACGGAGTCGTACTGTGATTGTCTTGGAGTGAACTGTGTTTATCCAGATGTGGACAACAGTGTGAAACCTCAGAGACACTTATTTGGAGCTACAGTTTGATACGTGTGTTTAAGCCAGGCGTGCATGTGCATGAAACTGATAACAGGACAGTGATGCAGTAATGACAGAAATTTTACTAATTCCTGCCATGACAGAAGTTAAACAGGCTCATGTGTGGTCATGTTTTTGTCTCACAGAACGTTCTGGATTATGAAGTCGCGCTCACCCATTAAAAACTGGGAGTTTCTCGTGGTATTTGTTGTATATCTTTCACTCGTTCATGGTGTCTCCACAGATGGAGGACAACCGTTGAGGACTCAGTCATTTTGATCCTGCTGGCCAGAGTCAGGATGCGGTGATGTTTTGAATTAGGTTGTACTTGACTTTGTGGATGTGACTTCATCCTGAGGGTCCAGAAGAGAAACACATGTCTTAGCTGAACTGCATGATTGGAGTGGGCTGACCGAGGAGCTTCTCTCTGTTGGGATCTGTGTGTGTGTGTGTTTTTGTCAGTGCGTTGCTGGGGTACAGCTCTGAGGAATGTCCACAACTTCATCCCACATTCTTTCTCTAAAGGAAATCTTCCGGAGAGCGGTGGCCCAGCAACCTACTTGATGTACCTCATGGAAGCCGTCAAAACACACTTTAAATCACAAGCTGTCACCCTCGAGTGAAACTCCTAAAAATGTCAGCTCTGCGGTGTTTTCACAGCTTCCAACAAGGCTTTAAATTTACTTTACGAGGATTTAAATTTGAAATCCTTCAATTTACTGGAAAACGCACATAAAGGTAAACCACAGCGCAGAAATAAAAACCTTGACCCAAATGCAGAAACCCCCAGAAGTAAACGTTTTGGTGAAGGTCTTGGACACAGCTTGACACTCGACTGACAAAGGCTGTGAATCCTCAGGTATGACGTCATGACAGATGGAGCATGCTGGGAAAGGCCTGAGCGGAGAATAGACCGGGCCGTCTATATTTGGTGAAGGGTAGGGCATGTGGAAGAGCTGCATGTGTGTATGAGAGAGAGAGAGAAACCATAAGGCCCAGTAGAAGAGAAGTAGAACCTGTGACTTCAGAAATCAGGGTTCAGAGAGCACGAGGTGCCTCCGCAGATGCAAACAGCAGACACTTGGACACAGAGCTAAGCATTCCTGGCATTACAACCCGCTGACAAACAATCCTAACTTTATCCTGTGAGCTGGGCCAAGTGAATGGCTGCAGTGTGCAGAGTTTACCCACTGAGGGGGGCCGTGGTTGGCCCCGTCCTCTGCTCTGTCCCATCTGAAAACACTGACGTCTGAGGAAACGACTGTCAGCTCACTGTATCATCATCAAACCATACGTAAATCAAACACTTATTAAGATTCCAGGGTACATTTTATTTGCCAAACAAATAAAAAATATACAGAAATAGAAGAAAGGCAAGTAAATATGTCCATTTTTCAAGTATGTGTCTATAATTATGATTTCAGCAGCACATGAGGCTTTTGCTTTTAGGATTTATTTAGTAAAACATGCTAATAACTATAGCCAGACAAGTAAAAATATATGTTTGCTTCTCTCTTAAAAAAAAAAAAAAAGAAAGAAAACTTTGGATTTGAAAAAGATTTGATTGCATTTGCCACGCTCTGCTGTAAAACTGATTTTATGAGAACTCCACAAGCTTTGAGGCTGAAATTAGTTTTGTTGAAACCCATAAAATGCTTTAAAAATAAAGTCGTGACAGGATGTGGAAAGAATAAGGACACAAAACGTAAATAGAGTTGGAAGAAAATATTGAACAAAAGTTATATTGGGGGGGGAAAAAGTAAATTAACATAAAAACACTAACAGTAAAGTTTTATTGAAATCATTTTTTGTGTTTATATTTTTTTGACCAATTGATTTAATATAAATTTTGTTATTGAGAGGTAAACACTAGTTCGCACTTGAAAATTTTAGCCATACATCTAAACATTTTAATAAAACAGTGGTTCTCAAACTGGGGTCCATGGACCCCCAGGGGTTCACATGTCAGTGACTGGGGATCTGCAAAATACAAAATAAATAAATGAATTAACTACATACATACATACATACATTGTCTTCCGCTTATCCGGGGTCGGGTCACGGGGGTAGCAGCCTAAGTGGGATGCCCAGATTTCCCTCTCCCAGGAGGCATCCTAACCAGATGCCCGAGCCACCTCAACAGACTATATGTCACGGGTAGTGGTGACGTACTTCTGTCAGAATTCCAGTGGGATACATCGCTTCCGGCTCCTATCTACTGCAAGTCATTTTAGAGTCAGCTCCCAGTAGTAGACCATAAAAACGACTCAAAACGGAAAGCATCTGCGATCGACTGGCACTGCAAGGGAGTTCAGTTGTGTGCTGTTGCGTCCACTAACTGGTAAGTACAATAGCGTGGTTAGTTTTGCAATTTACCTGCCGATGAGGAGTTGAGGCAACAATGGTTCGTGGCTATCTGCAGGGAAAACGTAGCATTAAACGGTCACACCCGCCTTTGTAGTCGGCATGTCAAACCTGAGGACATTGATGCAGTGATCGAGTGAAAAAAGCCATCACTAACTCTATGTTGCCTGCAAACTGGAAGTGCGCCTAAACTGGAAACGCGGAAGTGCTAGAACGGAGGTCTGTGGCACATAGACTATTGATTTTATGCTAAATATATATATTTTTTGTTTTATTTTATATTCATCAGTATTATTTAGTCAGAACTTTTCTAGCTCCACATATAAAACTGCAAAAATCGGATTGCATTTTATAACTATTTGTTTATAAATACAATACTGTTTTTCACTGGAAGAGAGTATTAATAATACTTTTCCCAACATGCCTGCCCTCTTTTTGTGAAGATAGCAGTGCTGCAGATTGATCAAAATCGTCTTCAGATATACAAATAGTACTGACTCTCAGTGGGTGGTAATTTTTTTACATTAAATGTGTGTCACAAGCAGAGCAGGTCTTTCAGGATCCGTTTGTTTTGTAATTTGCATTTATATGGGAGGGTTTTCTGCAAAATGCTGCATAATGTCTCATTAAAATGTAAGCAAATTGCACCAGCACAGAATGACAACGTATGGTTGACGGCCATGCTGGAAATACAAACCTCCCTTTGCAAGAACTTTGTAAATTAGACACGTGCACAAAATCTGAACCTGCGCTCGCCTAAGAAACCATTATGTATGAGTAATATGAGTTTATCTACTGTATTTGCTTACTAATAAAATCTATTATTAAACTGCTTTCTTCTTACAGACTTGAAATTGGTTGTGCAAGTGACACAAAGTTAGAACATGTTTTTTTAATATTTTGTAGAAATTAAAATTTTGATTTTGATTAAAAATGAACTAAAAGGCAGGTTTGCCAAACTTATCTTGTTTTGGGTATTTCAAAAAGTATCCACGTAAAAACTTAATAATTTCTAAACATTAAAACTGTTCTCAAGGCCTAATAATGTTCAGGCTTATCACCTTTCTCAAACATTGTTTTGAATTATTTCTACTTTATTTTGCTGTGAAGTGAAACAAATACAGCACATAATAATGATATGTGTGGGCTGACTGTTTGGAGGCTTTCACACTGAAGTTGAATTAATGTTTAATGGTCTTCACAAAAGCTCCAGACTCAGCTGGAAATGTTATTCTATCTGTCTCTGTTTGCCTGCCTGTCCTTTCAAGTTGTCCTGTTTTCTTCATCACATGCACTCACACCAGCAGACAAAATGAGCACAGCGGATAAAATATGTAAGTTTAACTACATGACCGAACAAAAAGACACTCAAACAATACACAATAAAATGCACTAATTGACACACATGGGTCTCGAGAAAAAAGCCACTCTGTCACCATGTTGACAGTGTTTGCTTAAGCACGTCTTTGTAAGGAAGCTTGGTGGATTGGCAAAAGCAAGGTTAAAAACAGCAGCTACTTGCCATTTTGATATGACAGAGAGTAAGAGTGTTTTAGCGTAGACAGTGCCTGTTGAAGGAGCAGTTATGAAAGCAGGGCTAAAAGCTGAAATATGGTCCAGTATTTTACAGATTACTGATTCTCTACAATCCTTTTTGAAGACAATGTCAAAGTGCTCCAGCCCATGTCACATAATTTCATTGTTGCAACTTTTGCAGACATGAAAACATGGAGTTTGTCTCCTTGTTGGAAAACATAACAGGCCACTGCAACAGACATAAAAGCAATCTCCAGTTTTGTTTTCTCGCTTGACATGTATTCTGGCAGTAGTGAAATAAATATGTCTCAAGTCAGAGATCAGTGGCACTGAAGTTATAGAACTTCACTTCCGTTGCCATGACTCACTGAAGAGTAGTTTAAAAATCTGAACTGTTTATGCTCTTACATTGGTTTTACAGTTTATAAATATCATCCCAAACATTATAATGATATTTGAGGAACACCAAAATCAGCACACAGGTGGTCAGATATTGGCAGCTGACTAAAATCTTCTGAGTCAGCATTATGCTTTACCATAACTTTAGTCTGAAATGACTACCAGAAAAAAAGTCCAACCACAATTTATTTTTTAAATTCCCAAATCTTTACAAGGTACTGTAATAAAAAAATATGAAAAACCTTTTTTTATTTATTTTTATTTTTTATTTTTATTTTTTAGATATGTGGACATCGGAACACCATACATGTGACACTAAACCTTGATGGTAACCATTTTGTCCCAAATAAAAAAAAACAAAAGTCAACATAATAATGGGTTCAACATCTGCATAACTATATCACTTTTTTTGTTTTGTTTCACTTTGTTGTGCTTATTTGGTGTGATACTTGATAAAGCAAATCCCCTTCTTGGAAACACAAAAGAAAACCACATATGTTTAACTTTTTTAGTCAAATATGTGACACCTTGATGCACGTGTTTTGTCCACCATCTCTGGAAGATGGATAGAGCCATAGTCTCAGAACTGCAGTCGCCTGTGGTTTCACTTTTGACACGGATGAGTGTAGTCATTTTTACTATCACTTATGCTTCCTGCTTTGGTCCGAGTAATCACCTTTTCATCAAGAAGCAGTTTGAACTCAAGGAATTTCAGTGGTTTATTCCCTGGAAACTGCAGTCACTCAAAATGAAGCTATGAGTTGGTCATTTACAGGTCAAAAACTTGAAAAATTGTGTACATTGTCCATTTCCAAGTGAGATGTCATCCTGTAGAAACTAAACAGTAGGTCAACCAAGTCTATGCAACCCAAGATGGTTTTGTATTCAGCAATTGCCAGGGGCCTTGACGCCTGGACAAATCTTTTGTCTTTCTTGGGCCATCTTCTTTATGTGTCCTGAGGTTCAATGCCATAGGCTGAGGATGCCATGACAACTCGCTTGTTGTCCAACCACTTTATAACAGCAGGTTCGGGAGGGATTCATCTGACTACTATCTCTGATGCCCCTCTTTTTGTCTTCTTGAAGGACTTTATCCCCTATGATCTTGCACCTCTTTGGAACTCTGTTATTCATGAGGGTTCAGCCCTGTCAGCCCTTTTGTGATCAAAGTGTTGAGGATGTTGAGTGCTGTAAAGAACCTGTCAAAGAACTGGTGGGTTCCTTGGGGAACAGACTCTGCCAAATGAAGAACAGCTTGTTCTCCAGTGCCTTTTCCTTCTGTAACTCTGAAGGTAGTCTTGCCTTGGTAGACCACAGAGTCTGACCAGACCAGTTGGTGTGGCCAAGACAAACACCTCCAATCCAGTTGGGTATAGTTTGCCTGGTACATACTGGGTATTGACCAATAAATGGAACCAGCAGTACATCAATGTACTATTTTCTGTTCTAGGCAGACTCAAACATGCTTGCTTTACTTTGGTCAAGAGGAGCCTGATTCTCCACAAGAGATCACTTTTTTAATTCATTTTCTGAAACATCAAGGTCATTGACGATCATAATGGAATTTCTCAACTTGTAAACCTGATTTTCAGTCATCAGTTCTGCCACAGTTTGAACTCTTGTATTTGAGGCACAATACATTTGAATGTCTGGATATCTTAGATAGCCCGTGTAAATAGAAATCCCAAAGAATGTCTTCAGTTCTTCAGGAGTGGCATTTAGTGTTTCTCCAGACACAAGGTGTTTACGCTGGTTTGTGCACAAGGCCATCCCTTCAAACAGAGAGTCATCAATGTACTGTTTAAATAATCCATTGGGGTCCAGTTTTGGAGTGTCATGGCATCATTGCTCTGAATAATGGGAGGATCATCTCTCTGTGCTTCTGAGAATGACTCCGTTTCGTGTCATTTGAAAAAAACAACTAAATGGAGGAAATAACTACAAATGTTCACTATAGTGGATCTTTGTTATACAATTAAATATGATGCTAAAATAAAGTTTAAATAGTTCAGACAATATTTTAGTGTGTTGTTAAAAGACTTTTATATAAATTATGCCAACAGCGTTTCAAACCAATATTTTCAAAAACTTTCAATACAAAAAACAACTGGACTTTACTGTACAGTATTTGTAACAGAAGATGTTTCGCTGTTACAAATAAAATCCAGTTGTTGTTTTTTTTTTAAAAGTTTTTCTGAATTTATCATGTCCTGGATGACTGAGAATCTTCACTAGCATAAGCCAGTATTTGCTGAATAAATAGTATCATCCAACAAAGTTCAATCAGGTCCTCTAGATGGTTTCTTTCTGTTGAAATGTTTCGTCTTTCTTCCAGAGGACTTGATCAGTCCGAGGAATCACAACAAACTCAGTCCCAAAAGTAGCACACTCACATAATGGGCCAACTAGTTTGATGGTGAGAATATGGCTTCTGGAGTCCACCCTCTTCCCTGTAAACTTATCTGAGACAGCCAAAGTACAAAGTAGTTCAAACCATCAAAGTTCATGCTCAATAATCCAGATTAAAAAAAAAAAAATACAAACAATTTAAATCAGGTCCTCTGGACTGTTTCTTTGTATTGAAACTTTTATTTGATATTATGCACTTACGTTTCTGCTTCCCAAAAAATGTGCGTACACTAACAGATGCCATTTCCTGAATGAGGAAAAGAAGGATAATAAAGCACCATCCTTTCACATTTGGTATCATTGAAAAGCCCTAAACATCCTCTGTAGATAGCAAAAAGAGTTATTGTGCTGCATTTACAATAACTTGTGAGTTTGAACTGAAAATCAAATAATTTCTGGGCTTTCATCTGAGTTGAGGCAGTGTCTGACATAATCAGATTTAATATGCCTACCTTAAATAATACACACAATTAAACATTTGCTGAATATTTTGTATTATAAATTAATTTCTTTTGATAGAACAATCTGAATTTCCTCAAAAGATTATTCTGCACTCTGCAAAGATTTTTTTTATTTATTTGATGTTTATTTCATTAGCAAGGACCACACCACAGACATGGGTTTAAAGTTTAATAATGGAAGGATGAGGGAAGAGGGATGAAAGGATGGAAGGATGGAGGGATGTAGGAGAGGAAGGGTGTAGGGGTGAAGGGATGAAAGGATGGAGGGATGTAGGAGAGGAGGGGAGAAGGAGTGAAGGGATGGGGGAATGAAGGGATGAGGGAAGTAGGGATGAGGGGATGAAGGGATGAGTGGAGCGAAATGAGATTGTCTGAGGAGAGTGCTGGAGGGCTTGGGATGA
>JARVLU010001073.1:21299009-21310637 GCA_031762415.1 Simpsonichthys santanae | reverse complement strand
CCCCCCCCCCCCCCCCGCGGGACTCAATGGGCAGCACTGTGGTCTTGAAGTGCTGAGCTGCAGGTCTGAGCCCAGGTTGAATCAGGAAGAGTGTCAGGCGTAAAACAGTTAGCTAAATCTTTCATAGCTTTTGAATTGCCTAAACTTGTATAAATAGTTTAATTCTGACCAGACGTCTAGTGTCAGAGAGCCCAGACCATAGTGGATTGTTTTTATCTGAAAACGACTGCAATTTTAAAAGTTCTATAGCTCATGAGAGTGCAGTTTTATGATCCTTTACATGATTGTTTTTATGTTACATAGTTATTTACATAAAACCTTGTGGTTATAAGCAAACACAGATACAGCAGCAGCTAACTGCAGTGATTCCAATGGAACATCATAATATCTCTGTCCACAAAAAACAGTATTTTTTAACAAACAATGGTGTAAACATTTAGAAAATTATGTTCTGCTATAAAACGTTAAAACTGCAGTCAAGATGTTAGCAATCCACTTTGGTTTTGTCTATTTTTCTTGACCACAAAAGTCCAATTTAAAGGATCTGAACTCATATTTTTAGGGTCGTTTGTCTCACGTTGGCATCAAAAATGTTTTCTTTCTACAGGAAAGACTCAGTGGATGGCAAAGTGTCTAAAAAAACACTCAGATGAAGCTAAGAGAGAAAGGTTGGCAAGTCCTGAACTTTGCATTGCATTACTCTTGCATGCATATACAGTACTGTACTTCATTTCATGGAGAGAGGACCATCATACCTGCTTTAGTTGAAGTGCATACACATTTTTATTTGTATTTATTTATTTTTGTTAGAAAAGATTCATCTGACTCTAAATCACCTCCTCCCAAAAAGCCAATACTGGAAGTTAAAGAAAACCACAGGTGTGCCGGGGTGTGAAAATGAGACGTGCTGTGCAGAATTAACCCATGCCTGTGCAGTTCATTCACAAATAATTCAAGTGTCCCAAATCTGTGTGTTTTCTGTGGCAGGAAGGACTCCTGTGACTCAAAGCCAGGACCACCTGTGAGAAGCTTTTCCACCGACTCCAAACCTGACAGGTAGGAATGAAATTCACCACAACCTTCCATCATGAAATACAAATGAAACCAAAGTTTACTGAAAGTGTCTCGCTCTTTAGACGTGAATCCACTGATTCAAAGAGAAGCAGCTCACCACCACCAAAGAAGCTAACACATGAAAGGTAAATGAAAGCAACCAGTGGCGTTTATGTTTAATGGGACACATAGAAAATATAAATTATCCTGACTTCATGTTTTTAGGAGAGAGTCTTCTGGGTCTAAGCCTGCTCTATCAGCTCTTCCACAGAGGAAACCCTCCACTGACAGCATTGAAAGGTATTTTGATGGGAGTAGCAAGTTGCAAATACAGTTAAATGTTAAATAGTATTCCTTGAAAGAATGCATATTCCCTGCTGCCATTAATCCCCAGAGTTTTAAAGGAACATCTTTTGTTGCAGTGATGAAGTTGTAGCCGTTTTGCTCAAACCTTGAAAATAATGCTATGTGAAATTTCATGTAATCTTCAGAAAATTTGCACCATCTGTTCGAACCCATTATGAGTTGTAAATAACTCAGCTACTAGAAAAGCCAAATTAAGCTCATGATCTGCAAAACTGGCAGTTATGGCTATTTTTGTGTTTGATAGGTTGATGAGCAGGTTTTGTTCTCACACTTCTTTTTTGTAGAAAGAGCAAAGTCGAAGCCCCCAGAACTCCCACCACACCAACCAGCCCAATGTCACCCAGCTTCAGTTCTCCTGGAGGTCCACTGCCCCCCCACCTGGCTACTGGAGAGTCTATCAGAGATAAATGCATCGAGATGCTGTCAGCTGCTCTGCGCACAGACAGTGAGGCTGAAACCACAATGATCAAAGAGCAGCTCACTGAAACTGACTGTGCACTGATCTGATATGATCTGGTTTTGACAGATGACTTCAAAGATTTTGGAGTAAACTGCGACAGCATGGCAGCTGAGATTGAAGATCATATCCTTTAATCGAGCTGATTCTAATGTCAGAAGCTCTCAGAAATTGGTTTCTCAGATCACACTATTGGTTGGTTCTCTTAACTATCTCTCATATTGGAGGCAGTGTGTTTAACCTAATGGTATTCCTCCAGTGATCTAACTGTTAACAAAGGTGTACCACAAGGCTCAGTCTTAGGTCCCACCCTCTTCACAATCTACATTAGTAATGTAGATCAGATCATTCCTGATGTATTCTTCCATTCTATGCTGACGACGCAGTTGTTTATTGTTGAGCAAAAACAGTTGCTAAGGTTTTCCAGCTTTTACAGGCGACATTCAACATCATCCAGTCGATTTGTTCCGTTTCAAACTGTTGCTAAATGCTGACAAAACCAAACGGATGTTGTTTTCAAACAGGAAGTCGGTCCCAGCAGTTCTTCCTTCTATTTTATCTTTGAATGGTGCTCCTATCGAGTTTGTCGATTCTTATAAATACTTGGGTATATTGGTTGTTTCGTATCTCTGTTTTAAGCTCCATGTTGAAAACTTGGTAAATAAACTGAAAGTAAAACTGGGTTTCTTTTTTCGAAATAGATCCTGTCCAATGCTGAATGCTAGGAAACGCCTTGTAATTGTACTTTTCCTTCCCTTCACTGACTAAACCGGTCAGGCTTTTTTTCACAAATCTGTGCTAGTTTAAGACCAATGAACAAACAGCATGGTGGCTTCAGCCTTGACTGTGTGACCGCACATATCTACCAGGAGATAAAGGCCACCGACATGAAATACAAGAACAGAGTGCGGAGCCGCATCAGCAACCTGAAGGACCCCAAGAACCCGGGGCTTCGCAGGAACGTTCTCGCAGGTAGCATCGAGTTGAGCCACATCGCCTCCATGTCTGCTGAGGTACAGGAAGCTGCAGCCTCACTTTTACACACTCACTGTGTGAGGATTTAATGTGTTTAAGCATGATTTTTATTTCTAAGGAAATGGCCAGTGATGAGCTGAAACAGCTGAGGAACGTTCTCACCCAGGAGGCCATCCGTGAACACCAAATGGCCAAAACTGGCGGGACCACCACAGACCTGCTGCAGTGTGGCAAGTGCAAGAAGAAGAATTGCACCTACAACCAGGTGGGTTCCAAACATATCACTGATCTAGTAATAACAATGATAGACATTTATAAATGTAGAAGTAAACAAGTCAGTGGTATATTATTGTCCAAATACAATGTCTTGGTGTGTGTGTGTTTCAGGTACAGACGAGGAGTGCCGACGAGCCGATGACCACATTTGTTTTGTGCAATGAGTGTGGAAACCGATGGAAGGTAAGTCTTTGTCCTGGACTGTTCATCTTTTGTATTTTTTTTAATGTTCAACATGTTTGTTTTCTGTTCGTTTCTAAATTCCAGTTCTGCTGAGGCCTTCGAGGTGATCCACGTCATTTTCCTTTCTGCCTCTTTAACGGCTTCTTTTCTATAATCAGGATGAAACGAGCGTTGGAACTGTTGCAGCTGCTGGTTTAAACAGATAATGATGATCCCAAAGTTTTTACTTGAACTATTACAAGCAATAAGCATGCGTTATTAATCAGTCAATAAATAAATAAATAAAAAAATCAACCCAGTTGTGACCATGAAGCAGTCCAGATGCCAGGAGTCTTTACTGGTTTTAATTGCCTTGTCATGTCACAAATGATCATTTTGTAAATACCTTTCAATAAAACTACATTTATCATACATATTGTTGCTTTCTGCTGATAGTCATGTTGGTTTACAGTTATTTTATTGTTGCTTTACATTTGTGACAAAATGTTTTCATTAAGTGTAGTTTTATTGACTGCATTTAAGGCTTGGGGCAGGTTTGGGTTTCCAAGGCTTTCAAATAAACAATGAGTCTAAAGGAGAACAAGAATAAATGTAAATTATGATTTAAAGTTGTACCACACGCAGACTCAGCTAATTTTATGACACGGTTATGTTCTAATCTGCAACAAATACATAAAATGTTGACGATTTTTGTTAAAAACGGAGAATTATGGGAGAGAATTGTTTTTCTTTCTGCTGCAAAACTGAAAGCAAACAGTAGATGGTGACAAGTCATTCAGACTCCATTAGACCTCAGACTGCTACAATCTAACTTTACACAAAACCATGAATAATTTACTGGCTTCCAGTGCATGCAAATAAAATCAAAGACATGTAGGAAGTACTCAGCGTAAAAACTGTTTTTCTACCTTTAGAGTGTATGAAGTAAAGGTCTAACGTTCATGAAAGAAATGCACATCACATTTCATGCCATAGTTTCAGACTAAGATGGTCTCCCAGCTACTACAACCAACATTTAGTATACATTATGCCTGTAAACTAACTGGTTTAACTGGTTTATTGATATTTTTGTGTGTTTTTAAAGTCAGCTGGTTGAGGCAGCTATCTTAAATTGGGTTGGCTCCAAATCAGTTATAAATTTACAGCCTATTATCATTTTCTGAAAGCTTCATTTAATTCATACTATGGCTTGAGATATTTTCATCCATCCATCCATCCATCCATCCATCCTCTTCCATTTGTTTTGGAGTCGGGTCGTGAGGGCAGAAGGTTGAGCAGGGAGGCAAGACAACTCTTCCAGTTCTTCTCGGAGGACTCCAAAGCATTCCCAGGACACGCGTGTCCTGGGTCTTCCACAGGATCTCTTCCCAGTTGGACATGCCTGCCTGAAGCACTTCCCTAGAAAGGTGCTCATGGGGGCATACTTACCAGATGCCCAAACCACATCAGCTGGCTCCTCTCGATATGGAGGAGCAGTGGTTCTACTCTAAGTCTCTCCCAGATAACTGAACTTCTTGCCTCTAAAAAAGCTAAGTCTGGCCCTCTGAACTTCTCCCCCTTTCTAAGGGAAAGTCCAGCTACCCTGCGGAGGAAACTCATTTCAACCATCTGTATCCACAATCTCTGTTTTGATCACTACCCAGAGTTTGTGGCCATAGGTGAGGGTAGGAACGTAGACCAACCAGTAAACAGACAGCTTCGCTTAACAATTCAGCTCCCCCTTCACCACAATGGACCGGCACTGAGTCCGCAATACTGCAGACATTGCACCAGTTCATCTCTCATTTCCATGCTCCATTCTTCCCTCAACAGGAGCAGATGAACAAAACCCTGAGATACTTGCACTCCTCCACGCGAGGCAAAATCTAAGCCCTAATGTGGAGAAAGCAATCTATCCTTTTCCAACTGAGGACCATGGCCTCAGATTTGGAGGCGCAGATCCTGATTCCAGCCTCTTCTGCAAACTGCTTCAGTGAGAGCCGAAGATCATGGCTCAAGTCCTCCCTGAATCGCCACCTTATTGTGGTGGAGGAGTTTGTTCACCTGAATGATCCTAGGAGCTATGCTGTCAGAGGTTATTGCCATTGCCCCTGGTAAAGTCACCCAAGGATGTTTGGTCCTATAGGTGACAGCCAGACAAAGAGAGATTCAGAACACTGTATGGACGGAAGTGATCAAAGGGATTGTTGTCCCTTGCCCAGGGGCCAAGACAAGTCAGGTACATGATGCCATGAAGGCGGGGGCCTTAGTGCTCTGACCTCATTTTATCAAAGCTGGCTCTTGGGACATATTTTGCTAATAGACATAAATGATGATAATGTAAATAGTTAATGGTTATAAAATAGTTAACACCTCCAGTAAATGCCTACCAGTACGTTCTAAGCAAAAACATTGTGCAATAAGTAGCACTTGGGGTGTTATGAATGATTTATTTGACAAGGACAACACACACAAAAATAAATAAATAAACAACCCACAGTTTAATGAGAAAGCAATGTCAATTGTACCAAGGTTGTGTAGCCAAAGGCTCATTTGAAAGTCTAGACCTTGGTTAGGATTTTTGAATCAAAATCAACAGAAAACATTTCACGCACAGTGAAAAACGTGAATCAATTCAAAGCACAGAAACTGAAGAAAAGTACACGTAGGGACGTAAAACATTTTATTGCTGATAAAACAAGTAAAATGCATTTATTTGAAGACGTTAATGAAAAACAAGATAAAAATTAAAAGATTCATCGGTGGTAATGTCAGGGTAAATGCTACATAAAACATAAATTATATGTCTTGATAATAAAGGTTTACTGGAAAGCCAGTGATTCTCATAACATATAACTCCTGTAATCATATACCTCACCTGACTCAGGCTGATAATCTGCATCAACATTTTTTACTCTCTGCCTTGAAGAAGGTCTGTATGAAACTGTCTTTTGCACACTAATGAGTTTGTGACTCAGGAAAAGGCTGCAAAATCATTGTTAAACTTTTTGAACCTCACCACAGTCAGACATGCAGTGCACAATTAATGATATTAACAATTGAGTTAAAATTAACTGTATAATGTTACAACTATAAATCAAGTGGAGACCGACTGAAGAAGGATCATGTAAATATGTTTGTGTAGAAGCTCCATATTGTTTCTGATGAGTAAAGCTTGTGAGACGCAGCAAAGTAAAACTGTTGCTTTAAATACTTTGTTGAAGTTTAGAAGTAAAATGAGAAATTATTACAACTATTAGATGATTCTTGTGCTTTGAAACTTCAGGCTCAGCTCAATGTTCAGATTATTCTTGATGAAATATTGAGATTTAAAAAAAAGGCTCAATTCTTTTGATGTTTGTGGACACTTATGTGCACAAAAATCTTTATGTTGTGTTCCTTGCTACTATAATGTGTCTTAAAAGCAGCAGCATCTTGACAACCGGCTGAAAGGAAACATTATCTCGGTGAAACTTCTGATTTCTCTGATGCATAAAAACGATAGTGCACATTTTAAAAAGTAGCACTCCGGCTACCTGATGGACTCCTCCACCCTCTCAACCACCCATTTTTCTAAGATAAAAAACTTTGATGTCGGAAAATCAAACGTTCACCCATAGGCTTTTTTTAATTTACAGTATTTTATTTTATTTTATTTTATTTATTTATTTATTTTTTTGAGAAGTTGACCAAAATAAAGCGTTGGTTCATGTAAAACATGTTTTTCTTTAGTAGAAACTAATTTTATCAAGGCCTTTGCAGTATGCTTTGAGTTTTGCCACAATAGTTGCTAGGAATTTCACAGTGGTTGTTTTTTTATGACAGACTTTTAATGACAGGATGAGTGTTTTGGTTCTTTGTGTTCAGTTTGTTCCTGGTCTTTGTGTTTTCAGTCAGTTTTCCTCAGTCAGTCTCACCTGTTCTCAGTCTTCATCCAGTCCAGGTGTTTACACTTCCTCATCAGCTCCGTGTTTTTATTCTCTTTTTAATTTATTTGTCGTGTAGGACTGTTGGTTTTGGTGCCACGTCTTGTCCTACCTGCACTGTTTGAATCTTCTCGTACCTCCCTGGGCCTTGTCTTCAGTTATAAGTTTATTTTGCTGCCACGATAGCCTTTATTTTAGGTTAAAATAAAGTTTATTTTTATTGAAGATCCTCAAGTCAGTCTACATGCTTGGGTCCAACTTCCTTTGTTCTACGTGACAGTTCAACGTTTCAAAGCCTGGTCAGAACTTGCTGCCCTGACATGCAAATATAAAACAGAATCATTACAACAGGAACATAACAGTAGATTACTTTTTACAGTTTTGCTTTTAAACATTTATTTAACTGATTATAGCCTATAAAACGTATAAAACGGGGTTGGAAATTAGAGATTTGACTATGATTATACAAAATTTAGGTACAGTTTAATTGCTTTTAGCTTTTATTTATAGTTTTGGTCAGTTTAGCTTCTGTTTAGCTTATCGTATAACTACTGGTAGTGTTTTTTTTTTATTTTTAGCATTTGGAAACATTTTGGCTCTGAAGCATAGCTACAACAAAGCTCATGCTCAATCATCCAGGTACCAAATCCAATAATGCTCAGTCAGGTCATCTGGACAGTTTCTTTTTTCTAGAGATGTTTCACCCTCTATCCAGAGGGCTTCATCAGTCTGAGGAGCTCCAAGTGAACTGTTTCCCCACAAAGCAGTACACTTCTTAAGTGGACCAACCAGATGATTGACATTTCATAAAAGATCTGGCAAAAGTTATTAAATAAATGTTTCCATTGTTCCCAATTTTGCGTCACACATTTATCCACACAGTAATATTGGGATATTCCTGCAGAAAATGCCCCAGGAAGTGCTACAGCTAGTTGCTACTGCTTCTTATTTGTACTTGTTTTATGTAAATAACCATATCATTTGAAATAAATAAAAAAGCTTTTATCACTATGAAATTTCTGACTAGAGATGTTTTAGGAAAGCAATCAACTTTGGGTAAAATAAGATATTATGGTAACATTCTTCACAAATCCCCACTTAAACACCCCCCCCCACACCTCCCCCCTCTGGATTATCACTTTAAAATGTGTCTTTAATTGGTGGTTTGGAGGCTAAACAATGTTTTGTTTAGTGGAGAAGGAAGAATTCAGTTACAGTATTCTTTGCAAGGATTTGTGCCTTAAGACTTTTGTGTGAATGATGTTTTAAAGTGGTGTAACAACAATTTTAGTTGTTAGAATCAAGTGTGACTGCAACATCACCTTCACTTCTTCTGTTTGTTTCACTGTCATCAATATTACCTGTACTGTTTTTACTTTAGGATGTTTGTGGGAACAAACGTTGCTGCATGAATGCAAGGTTATAGAGCTCATAGGACAGCGTGCAGCTTGTCACACATGCTCAGAGGAAGTCATGCTTGCAGGAAAGAGAGATTTGGGACGGTTGTTCAAACAGTTCTTAATGTAATATGCATGGCTGCTTGATGCTGGGTGAAATGACCTGTAACAAACAAAGGCACTGTTGGAAAGCGTTCGATGTCTGCACAATACAACTAATTATTTTACTGGCACTTAAATTAGACCAGCAAATCCAATCAAATAACGTCGCTAAGCAAATAACTCTGACTAACGACCTAAATGCCAGATCCATTTCAGTTTTCATGAGCTCCATTATCAAAAGTAACGAGGATGAACCCATTCAGATGCAGATATTGCTCCTTTAATTTCTTCTGCTCACGATGATTTAATCAGCCTTGGATCATTAAAGAGATGGTTTGGTGACTTTTGAAGTGTTGCTCTGTCAAAGACATCTCAATGGTTACTATTTTAAACTGGTTCACCTCTTACTTATCTGAAAGGGCTTTTTCAGTTTTTATGAACCAGGTTTATTCAGTTAGTGCACCACTGTCTTGTGGGGTACCCCAAGGTTCAGTTTTGAGCCCAATCCTCTTTTGATTGTATTTATATCCTCTGGGGGGGTTATTCTAAAACACTATAAAAATGGTCTTATCCTCTTTATGCTGATGACATTCAGTTGTATTGCTCTTTTCGACCTTCTGAGATGTACAAACTGTCTGTTCGCAACAATTGTCTGTCTGAAATCAAATTATGGCTGGAAAACAACTATCTGTAGTTAAATGCAAATAAGATTGAAACTCTTTTTATTTCCCCTGACAATGATTCCTTTAATTAAACAACATCGCATGTCTTTAGCACCTACTGTGAAAACTAGTCTCACAAATTTGGATGTCATCTTTGATAGTTCCTTGTATTTTGACAAGCATTGTCAAATTCTTGTTTGGAAGAATCCTTTAAGGAACATCTCTAAGTTGAGACATTTTGTGTCACAGACTGAGCTAGAGATGGTTTTTCATGCTTTAATTTCCTCCCGCTTAGATTATTGTAATAGTCTTTTTGTTTGTTTTAATAAAACCTCCCTGGTTCACCTTCAGTCTGTACAGAATGCTGCAGCAAGGCTGCTGACTAAAATTGACAGAAGAGCACAGAACTCCTGTTCTTGCCTCCCTGCACTGACTTCCTGTGCACTCGAGGATTAACTTTAAAATGTTGATGTTAACTTTCAAGACTATCCACAGCCAGGCTCCTAAATACATTCTTGACCTTTTGGATCCTTTAACTTGGCCTAGGAGTCTGAGGTCTTCAAATCAAATGTTATTGTCTGTACCCTGAACCCATTTTAGAACCCGTGGAGACCGTGCTTTTCGGGCGGTGGCGCCGAGGCTCTGGAACGCCCTTTGTCCTTACGCTGCACAGACTCCACAGACTCTTTTAAGAAACAACTAAAAAGACATTTTTATTCAGACAAGCTTTTGCTTAATGTTTTTTTGTTTGTTTGTTTTAATCGTCTTGCCTTTGTGAAGCACTTTGTGATCTATATGTCCGTGAAAGGTGCTTTTGCTTTACATATATATTAACCTTGTGAGGAGGATGACTTTAAAATCAAGCAACGCGCTGACTCCATTTTGGTGTGACACTCAAACAATTGGTGTCCCCCCTTGACCAGACACATCAGACATATCGGTTGATTAGAAATGTCATGGAAATCCTACAGGCCAGATGGATGATAGTGATGACAGCAGTAAAAAGTAGCTTTCAGTGGCGGCTGCCTGATGAGCCAGGACCACATGAAGACTGAAGCCAGATCACAAACAAGTGCCTGAGTGTTGGTTCACCTGTGGCGAAGTCAACACTCTGTCTTATTAAATATCATTTTGCGTAAAAGACCAAGTCTAACCTTTGAATCCTTCCTCCTGTTTTTTCAGCTGCTTGATATGGAAACTTACCCCTCATGCCTCGAGCTGTTTCTTGAGTTCAGTTCTCCTGCCTCAGTGTCCTCTGCCTGGAGTCTCTCAGCCTCATTGTCTCATCTTATAAGATAAGACTGGACGCTTTGTCTCCCGTCTCTGGGAGATCTGCAACAGGTGTCTGGAATCTGTTCTGTTAAAGAAGCTGCAGAATAACAGGAGGTGAATTCAGTCCATCCTTATGGTTATTCTTTTCATTTAGCAGACTAATATATGACTGCAGACATTTTGGGTAACTGTCAATCACTTTGTCTCAGAGTGAGAATATAACGAGTTTTCAGTTAGCAGCTTATGAAGTCTTCAGGTTTGGTTATGCTTACAAGGCTTCAAGACATTGTACCAACTTGAGTCTTTCTCATGGACTATTCATACTCAGTGAAACTGCGGTGAAGTCCTGACAAGTCGTCCCACAACGCATGCACCCAGAATTAACAGTGCTTTTGTCAGAGGATGTTTCATTTGGAGTTGGAGATCTTGTAGGTCTGTGGTTGTCCAAGAAAGAGCTCTACTTTGTAAATTTGTCAGTCTGCCCCATTTCCAACCACCTGTGGGAGAACTGGTCCCTACACTGCCTGCGTGAGGCACACTCCCTCCCAGTCATCACAGCTGTGGACGTCTCCAGCCTGTGTCTCCGCACTTTCTCCTACATGCATAAAAATGGCCCAGTCTCCCACGGGTTTGACTCCAGTTTTATTTGACAAGCTTTACTGCAGTTTCTAATGGCCTCATGTAGCTGCTGCTCTCAGAGCTGCACATTGCAGACATTTTTAATTAACAAACACGTCCACAATGCTCTGTCACACAATGCACAATGCAATTAATTGACTTCTGTATGTAATATTGGGACAATGCACAAGATGTGGTCTCAGCAGTAGGTGCAAGTAAGAAAATAAGCGCTTTTCGTCACCATGTCAATGAAAGGCATTCACTTTATGAACTCTTGTTGACTGCCTGGCTGAGGCTCAGGGATTGGATGGGTTTCAATTTCTTAAACTTTAATGAGAAGAAGACAGAAGTCGTGTTTTTTT
>JARVLU010001073.1:21276760-21290614 GCA_031762415.1 Simpsonichthys santanae | reverse complement strand
CATCTATCCATCATTCATCCATTATTCATCCATCCATCAGCCATCATCCAGCCATCATTCATGCATTATCCATCCATCCATCCATCTATCCATCATCCATCCATCAATCATCCATCATCCATCCATCCATCATCCACCCATCCATCATCCACCCATCCATCTATCCATCAATCATCCATCATCCACCCATCCATCATCCACCAATCCATCATCCATCATCCATCCACACATCCATCATCCACCCATCCATCTATCCATCATTCATCCATTATCCATCCATCCATCATCCATCCATTAATCCATCCATCCATGATTCATCCATCATCCATCCATCCATAAGCCATCCATCATTCACCCATTCATCACCCATCCACCATCCATAAATCCATCCATCCTCCATCTATCCCCTATCCATTCATCCATCCTCCATCATCCATCCATTCAGCCATCATCCAGCCATAATCCATCCACCCACCCATCCATTCATCATCCATCATCCATCCATCATCCATCCATTCATCCATCCATCCATCATTCATCCATCATCCATCCATCATTCATCCATCATCCATCCATTATACATCCACCATACATCCATTAATCCATCAGCCATCCATCAGCTATCCATCCATCCATCATCCATCATCCAACATCTGTCCAACATCCATCCACCATCCATCCATCCATTCATCCATCCATTCATTCATCCATCCATCTGTCCATCATCCATCCATCTAACCATCATTATGAGAGAGGTGGGGGACATCTTGGACAGGTCACAAGTCCATCACAGGGACACTTAGAGGCAAACAAGACATACACCCATTCACTCTCAAACACACCTAGGGGACAATTTAGAGTTACCAATCTGCTTAACATGCATATTTTTGGGGAGGAAACTAGAGTACAGTACTTGGAGAAAACCAATGCATGCACAGAGAGAACATGCAAACTCCACACTGAAAGGCCACCAGCTGGGATGCAATCTAGCAACCTTCTCACTGAGAGGCAGCAGCTCTACCAACTGCGCAATCATGCCACCTGCAAAATTAATACCAAATACAGTATCCTGTGTGGAAATAAAACATACAAAAAGAGCACATTTAAAACTCTTTGTATAATACACGTTCAAGTTGTTTTCAGAAATCTTTTCACTCTTGCTGCATGTAGTCCAGCACTTCTGCTTATGATGATCTAAACAGAAAACATGGCTCTGCCAGTCAAAGTTTCATTATGAACAACAAAATAATTTCTACATAACAGTGTCAAAATACTGGAAACATCTGGGAGTCTCCCTCATGAATGTCGTTCTCCAATACTCAGTGAGATATCACCATCAGTAAAGCATTCACAACCCCCTTTAGTGTCTGTGTAGGGCATTAAAGACAGACATAAATGACAACTTTTAAATAATTATACACAAATAAAAAAGCATTAGATGTTGGTCAGCCATATCCCAAGCCTTGCTATAAAATATGGTTCTATTGCGTTGTTACCTGGTGCGTTATCACTTATTTGGGCATTACTCAATCCATGATAAAACACAAGGCTTGGTCAATAAATTAGTCAAGTTTTACATAATACACTGACCAAATAAAACTGATTATTTGGTTTTACAAGACAGTGCCCATGAATATTACAAATAAGCACAGTTTGGATTAAAAAATAAAAACGTCTTAAACATCTATACTAATGGAACTGAACGGTCTGCCAACAAGTTGAATAAAAACAAGGCATCTATGGTTTTATCAGAATGTTTGTTGTACATATATCTACAGTATGCATCAGTAAGTGACAGCACAGCTGCAGTGAAGTTTGACTGTTTTCTGTGGGTCAGATATGGGGCAGGAGCCAGACTGCAGCTGTGGGGTATTTCCACTCTCCTTAAGCACCTACGTAATAATGAGCTTAGAGAAACTCAAAATCAAAGCTACGATCCATCAAACCAAATACTACCACGTATCTTATTACCGCTTTTCCTCCACAGTGTGTAGTTTTAAAAATTAAGTTATTGATGAAGGAGACAAAACAGACTATAAGGCAATATCATTTCCTTACGATCAATATCCAAATGGTATAATATCCCAAACTAACACTTTAGCTTCATATTTTTAAGATCTTGGCGCAATCTTTTGTCACGTCTATTCAAGATGTGCTGTTCGTGCCATATCCGATGCATCTAAATTGCTAATCAGCCCCAATATTCTTGAAGGAGTGAAGCAGCCGATTACAGTAATTGAAAGTCCATACTGTGACAGAAATAACTGTTCTCACACAGGGGCTAGACCCACTGGTGCCTTTTGCTGTCTGTTGGCAAGAACTAAATATATTTTCTGCATTCTGAATGGCATTCCACTTCAACGCATATGTGCCAGTAGTTAACAGTGCGTGAGAATAAATAGCTTTCTTGGCCAAGCCTTGAGACGTGTCAAAGATGCATGCACATGTACGTAATTTATTTGTTTCGAGCAGATAAGAAGAAATGCATGTGTTGATTTATTAATTTATTTTTCCAAACATAATAACTCCCATTTATATTTTATACGCTCCGATTTTAAAAGTAATAAACTCTTTGACGGAAATAAAAATTCCAGTTCTTTTAAGGATCATTACACTGAGCAAAGTTTATGTTGTCCTGGCCACCTGTTCTCTGTTTAATATGCCCCTGGCTTTCAGTAGTTCCGGCATGAATCCAAAACGTGAACTTCTGAACCAGCTACCTTCTCATTTGTGCATAAGAAGAAGGCAGCAGTGTGTAGCAACAGCCACTCTAATTTCGTGGCGGCACGGGGAAGGTTTACATAAGTGATGTGATGTTCTGTGGCTGTCACTCAGCCTGCTTTAGATTGCCAACCAAATAAATGAAGCTGCTGCAGTTACCTAAAAGCTAAAGAAAGTATAAAGCAAAAATATCACGTTGATCAGGATCCCAGCAAAACGTTAACATTTCTTTCTAAATAACTTGATACAGTAATCTTAGCTTTTTTTTCATTTACTAGCGTTTTTCTTAGACCAAACAAGTTTCATGAATAAATGTTTGATAATGTGTTATTTCCACAATCATATTTATCAGATAAACTCCAATTTGTAAATGTAAATAATGAATCTTCTTCATACATAAAAGTTAGTCATGGAGTTCCTCAGGTTTCACTGCTTGGACAACTGCTCTTTACCTTATATATACTTGCATTAGGTAAAATGATTAAACAGCATGGAATACATTTTCGTTATGCTGATGATACACAGTTATATTTGTCTATGAAAACCAAAGAATCAATCAGTTGCTTAGACTACAAGCTTGTTTTAAACCTTATTCGTACGGGATTAGTTTTACCTAGGGACCACATGCTATTTGTAATAATTAAGGAGACTGTCTGTGTTGTTAATCCTGTGCAAATTGACCATGTCAGTAATATGTAAACTAAAAATTCCCCTGCAAATTACCTACTATATTTTGCTGAACTCCGAGGTTCTGTGATAATACTAATCCAGTGCGAAAAGACATCTCTGTAATTTGGAAAGAAAAGGATGGAATCTGATACGTAACTGTGTGTTTTTTTGTTTTTGTTAAAGTAAAATCATTTAGAAAAATATAGAACAAGGCTATTTTAAATGAACGAGCTGCTCGCCTTGGCGTTTGTAGCGGTTGCTACTTCCTTCACCGCAAACGACAGCAGGTGCGGAGACGCGTGCGTGATCAACTGACCCATCCATCCATCCATTATATTTACCTGCTTCTTCCTTTTCGGGTAGCAGGAGTCGCTAGTGCCCATATCCAGCCATCACTGTGTGTGTGAGAGGCAGGGGTCACCCTGGACAGGTCGCAAGTCCATTTCAACTGCCGTGTGCGTGAGCAGCCACATGACCGTTGACAAGTTGTCCATCTGAGCTTATGTGGCTTTTTTTTTTTATCTCTTAAGCCAACCGGTCGGACCTGCCTCTTCCTCAACAAGCAGATTAACACAATTTTATATTGTGCATTCTTTAGTTTTCTTTGTGCTGATTCGTAAAACCACATCAAAGCCTGAAACCGGCCCGGCCCGCACATTAAGCACATTATTATGGAACGGCCCAGTCGTGACAATGCAGTGCGTTAACATTATATCCGGAACATGTTCATAAATTTCAGTTAAATCTCAGGCTTTGGTTATCCCGTGCGAATGTACCACATAAAAAGCAGATGTTGGGGAGTAATTTATTTATTACATGTGGTTCTAGGTGAAACTAATCCCGTATGAATAGGTCTTTAAAGACATAAAACTATGAGGGAGTTTTTCCTTTCCACTGTTGCCTTCATGTGTGCTCAAGATGAGAGTTCTGCGATGAAGTTAAACTCAATGCAGTCTGCTCCTCACATAATGTTAACTTACTGTACAGTGCCCTGAGATGACTTCTGTTGTGACTTGGTGCTGTATAAATAAAGTGAATTGAAAGGAATTGAAAAAATAACAAGTGGTTTCACCAACACTAATTACAAAGTACTTCCCCTGGTAAGAAAATAAAAGCAGACTGTGATGCGGCTTATGTCTGTCCTCAAGGCACAGTTGTGCTGCAGGTGTAGCATAAACACGCTCTAGATTTCGGTTGGACTTGAGTATGAAAATAGCCGGGCAAGCATTTGTGGACCACACACAGCTGTTAGTAGTGTGGTTCCGCTCACATTATGGAAGTTTGTGCCAATTAGCTGCTCTGACTATTTGTAGGGTGCCTGTCATAGGTGAAAATAGACAAACCATTCTTCAAGGTTTGTGGGACTGTGGTTGTGACAAAATGAGAGTAGATGGTTTATGAGGTGCATACAACTAATTTAGACGGTGCTCCTTTTGTGCTTTGTCTAAGTAAGCTACCCTTTTCTTTTAAGGATCAAGACGTAAAAGAGATTTAGCCTCTCGGTGCACCGGAAACCATTTAGATAGACCCTAAGACCTTAATAGGCATGGGTCAGTTTCTGGTCTCAAGTAGTACCGGTAATACGGTTTTTAGCAGTCACGGTTTTAAAAACCACCAACATTTTCCATTTTAAATGTTCCTGCAGTTGAAACTGTTTTTTTTTTTTTTTTAATGAGATCCCAGTTGTATGCATCATAGACTGAAAATCCATCTCTCCTTCGGTTTCTGCAAACTGTCTGTCAACTGAGAGAGTTGGACAAACGGAGGGGGAATTTTCATTAATTTTTTCTATAAAACAACAAACAAAACAAAACAATAAGACTGGCCGTTACGAACTCTTTCCAGTGGCAAAATACAATGAAACATTAATAGACATGGCTTGGGAGCCAGAAAAGCTTCACCCATCTTTCCTTACGATACTGATGTTTCAAACAAATGTTTGCAACAAGCTACAGGAGTTAGCACATTTACCAGTGAAACAAGCAGATCAATACAGGCAATAATATATACTGTAAAATAATAAACAGGCTAATACGCTAACATCGGCTAAAGGGATTTTAATAAAGCAGAACAGCAAAGAAGAGCCAATGTTTCATGCAATAAAAATTATTACTATAGTATTAAAATAAAATGTTCTCATGCTAATACTTTTTATTTTTCTTTAATCACTATGTAGAGCTGTTAAAAGATCTCTACGGCTGATCCTGCCCACTCTACGAAGGAAGCTCAATCCATTCACTTGTGGGATCTTGTTATTTAGATTATGATCTAAACCTCCTGCTCATATATGAGGGTTGAAACTTAGACCAGTAAATGGACAGCATAGTCTTTCAACTCAACTCTTTCTGACTGACCGAAGCAATGCCGTCAGTACAGAGGACAAGTCCCCAACAGACCGATCCATCTTGTCCATACTTTGAGACCTGTCTAAAGCTTTTTGATTCTGAAGACCATGACATCTTCTGCCATAATCTCAAAAACTGGTTTCTCAGACCACACTACTGGTTGGTTCTCTATCGCGCAGATCGGAGGCAATGTATTCAACATAATGATACTTCTTCCAGCTATCTAACTGTAAACAATGGTGCACCACAAGGCTCAGTCTTAGGATGCACAGTCTTCACAATCTACATGAAGGTCAGATCATTCATGCATCCTTACATTTCTAGTTGTTTATTGTCAAGCTAAAACAGTTGCTAAGGTTTTCCAGCTTTATTAGTCTGCTTTCGACATCATCCAGTCAGATTTGTTCTGTCTCAAACTGGTGCTAAATGCTGATAAAACCAAAGGGATCTTGCTTTCAAATAGGAAATGGGTACCAGCAGTCCTTCCTTGTATCTTATCTACAAATGGTGTTCTTATTGAGTTTGTCGATTCTTACAAATATTCGGGTATCTTGGTTGATTCACATTTCTCTTTTAAGTCTCATGTCAAAAACTTGATAAAGAAATTTAAAGTAAAACTGAGTTTCTTTTTTTAGAAACAGATCATGCCTAACTCTGAATGCTAGAAAACACATTGTAACTGCTATTTTCCTTCCCTCCATTAACTATGGTGACATTCTTTATATGAACGCCCCTACAAGCACCCTGCAGATGTTGGATGCTGTACACTAGACTGAGGAACAGCTTCTACCCTGAAGCTGTTAGACTCATGAATATCTAACCAGAATAATCACTGTGAACAAAAATCACTGCCACTTGATTGTTATGTGCTGCTGATTATCCATGCTTATGATCTCATGCTGCTGATTTATTTCTGTGTTCATTCGTACTCTTCCGCTCACACAGGCTCATGTTCGTGCTGCTGTTGTTTGGCGTATTGTTTTTGTACTACTAAGTGTTTAGCGTATTCTTAGTTTAACATATTTCTTAATTCATATCTTAGATCTTATTACTGTTTTACAATTTAAACTTTTGTTGGATGTAATTGGGACCCTGTGTACACAATTTCGTTCCACCACATGTACCAAATACGATGCAAATGGCAATACAGAACTTTGACCTTGATCTTGAAATGAGGGTGAAGGCAGGTGTGGGTGTTTCACCTTTTTCACCCATATTTGTGTTGGTCCAAGATATCGAACCGATGACCCTCCGATCGCAGGCCCACCTTCTTTGAACCTCTTTGCCACCACTCCACTTTAATTCACACCTTAGTCCTAAACCTAACCCCTAAAAAGCAATTACAGTATTTTTATGGGGTTCGAGCTTTGGGCCCCATAAAGAGGTCCTTACAATATACAGTATGTGATGGAAAAATGGGCCTTACAAGGCAAGGTAACAAAAACAAAGACACACACACCTGCACACGCACGCACGCACGCACGCACACACACACGCACAGATAAATAAGGGAACTAATGATGTATTCAAGTCTTGGACCCACATGAATCCCACAACTAATGCACAACTAATCGTCAGTCCAAAGTCCGAGAACACGAGGGCCACTGGTTGTTAGTGCAGGATCTCACTGTGAAGGAAAAACAAACTAGAAAACCAATAGAATATGTGACGCCAGCACATATAAAGCACCCAGATCTCAGGCAAGCGTAACTTTGAGTACAATAAAATTAGAGCTGTAGTCAGGGTTCTCGCCAATAAAAAAAGGCAAAAAAATAAATAAAATGTTTCCAAGAAGCTTTGTTAGGGAACATGAAATACTGACAGCCAATACACTGACAAGCCTCTAATGCAAGTTAAATGGTTCATGCTGTTTCCAAAGTCGATTACTCAGGGAGCAAAATGTGATCATTGGATTTGACCCTATTGCCGAGTTGGCTTCGATCGGACAAATGTAAACAGGAACGTGTGCGTACATGTTTAGAATGACACGTACAAAGCTATAAAGAATACCATCACCATCCTGGCATTCTCTACCTGGAGTGGTGTGAAAGCACTCTATAAAGGTTTTTTTTTTTTTTTTTTTTTTTTTTTTTTTTTATCTAAGCCTATAGCAAAACTGGAGAAAACTTGAATTTCCTTTCTGTTTTCTCACCAAAAATTGATTGTGATAATAAGAGATATTAGAACTTAACTTTTTTAAACAACATTTTCACTTTTGAAAAATAGAGCAAAAGAACTGAAAGCTGACAACTAACACCGGCTAAAAAGGAAAATAAACTAAGTGGCTGGCAAAATCATTCATCAGGTGTGCTGCAGGAAGCTTATTCAATACATGGCAAATCAATGCATCATGCACAAAATCTTCTATCTGTGCTCGTTTTGCTGGCCTCTGGGGCAAAGTGCATGGATCAGCACCAAAAAGACCAGGATTACCATGTGTACCTTTTTATCAATTTATCACAGTTGCCAGACACTTCTAGTCCCCTGCGTTTTTACCAGAGCTTGAAATGTGTATTATTATATCTGTCAATGCATTTCAAGTTGATTTTGACCCTGGGGACGTCACCTTCTCTTAGACTGACATGGACAAAAGCGTGGCCATTGTTCATGCCAGTGCATTGTTTGTCAGCTGGGGTTATTGGGGTTTCCCCACAATACCTGTGATGTCATTCCCGACCAATGCCTTTGCTTCATACAAGGTGCCCTTCCTCAGAATTACAAGTCTGTGGCACTGAGCACAATTGCTTCTGTCAACCACTTCTGAATAATTTTAATTTAAAAGGTAATATTTACCGGTAATAATAATAATAATAATAATAATAATAATAATAATAATAATAATAAAGTGCTATGTGTTGTCATCAATTTATGTTCACATGCAAAGACGAAATTGGCTCTCTGCATTTAACCCATCACACCTGGGATATACCCAGGTGGAGCAGTGGACAGCTATGTAAATATAGGACAAGGCCATTTTAATGTAGACATAAAAATCATGAAATCAAGGCCATTTTAATTTAGACATAAAATTGATCAAAAATGAACTGTTAAAGAATTATATATGAAGTGGTTGTAAGTGTAATGTCTTGAAATTATAAAGTTGATTAGTTATTCATTTTGTTTTGTTACTTATAGATAGTTGTTTGAATTGATTGTTTTAAAAAGGGGCAGATATAATAAGATTTTTTTCTTCTTTCTGCCACCATTCATTTTATATTTTGTTTTCATAAGAACATGTGTTTTGTTGTTATATATTTATTTTATAAAATGAATAAAGAAATAAACTAAACTAAACTAAACTAAACATAAAAGAAAGTTGTGCAAAAATATCCTGAGTCACACTGTCGCTGATGATGAGCGATTGCAATTTAACGTACACCCATGCTTCACCACAGAATAAAACTGGTGTGTGCATGAAAAAAAAACAACTTTGGAATTTAACTATTTCAAACAAATATAACACTGAACCTGTTCAGGGGTCAGGGTTGACAACCTGTGTCCCCAAAGCTGCACAGGGGTTATTCTGCCTTGTGGGCCACAGCTTCCTTCTCCAGGGGTGGTGTTTATGAGTCCAGTCTCTGCGGGGTGTGAACAACCCGGCCCAACCTGGTGACTGTGGAGCCATCAGGAATCACTCTGATGTGCAATCTGTTTCTTCTGAGATGCCCAGATGGTATGTCAATGTTGTAGGACCATGGGGTGTTGGCTGGACTGCTGATAGTCCCTGAGCTGTTGGTGTTCTTCATCCAGACCCTTTGTCCTGGGTTGAGGTCTTGTCTTGTCTGAGTTTTGTGTCTCCTGTTAAACCGGGAAGCTTGTTTTTGTTTCGGGTCCTGGTCTTTTCTTTGGAAGAGATGAAGGTTTGGCCATCTTGGTTGTAGTTTTTCCTCACTGACGGGAAAATTTGTCTTGATATTATGACCCATCAACAACTGTGCAGGTGACGAGCTATGTGCCAAAGGTGTGGCTCTGTTTGCCATGAGAGCCTTATGTGGATCCTCCCCCTTCATTAGGAGAGTTTTCACTGTCCTTACTGCCCTCTCTGCTTCCCCATTACTTTGAGGATAGTGAGGACTTGTAGTTACATGGCTGAAATCATATTTCCTTGCAAAGGCTGTAAATTCAGCTGCTGAAAACTGGGGGCCATTATTTGTGATGAGGGTTTCAGGGACCCCATGCCTTGTGAAAATTACCTTCATTTTGTTGATCACTGGGACTGTGGTAGTAGAGGTAAGGTTCGCCACCTCGATGTATCTGGCAAAGTATTAGCGTTTCCAGGTGGTGTCTCCCTTGAGGAGCTCTTTTAATAGTTGTTTGAGTTCAGCGATACGTGGGGAAAACGTTCCATAGTTCACCATGCACACAAACCTCTTCACATCAGCCGTATCTTTAGGTGTAGGCATCTCCTTGATCACTTTGATTTTGCCAGTGTCCGCTGCAATGTCCTGAGCTGTGACAATGTGACCCAGAAACATGACCTTTTCTATTGCAAACTGGCACTTCTTGTTGTTGAGTCAGCCCCTCCTGTTGGAGCCTCTCTAAGATGCAGTGTGTGGTCTTGATGTTCTCTGGTGGACCCAAAAATGAGTATGTCGTCGGCGTAACACACAGTTGCCTCCAGGCCTGACAGCATTTGGGTCAGTTTCTTTTGAAAGTGTTCAGCTGCAAACGAGATTTTGTGAAGACTGTCACACTTACAAACTTGGCCAATGTTTCATCTACAGTGGGTAGTATGTTGCGCTCTCTACAAACATTCATTTAGGTGAGTCAAGTCTGAGCATGTTCTGACCTTTTCATCTGGCTTAAGGGCCACCACCATTCCAGCACACCACTCTGTTCTTCAATAGTTTCAATCAGATCCATTTTCTCTATTCTCTCCAACTCTGCCTTCACCTTGTCGTAGAAAGGCAGCGGGACTTGGCGTGCTAGTGACATCAACAAGCACCACCTTTCAGTTTTATTTTGTATTCTTCTTTAAGGAGGCCCAGCCCTGTAAATACTTTGAGGTACCATTTATTCATGTCAGCCTCCAGCTCTTTACTGTCTATGGGGTGCAGCAACCCCAAAGCTGAGGTAGCTGGGAAGCCTAGTAGAAGAGTAGACAGTCTCTGTATGACATACACCAGCTATGCTGTCATTTTATCTTAGCATTTCATTAGAGCATTGAACTGACCTTTTACTTTCAGGGTGGACCACCCAGGGGTTTCTCTGCTTTGGAGAGTGAGCCATGTAGGTCTTTCGAAGACCTAAGTGGCTGCTGGTATCACGGTCATGTCAGCGCCAGTATCCAGTTTGAAGGTCATGATTTTGACATTTATTTCCAGTGTTTTTTTTTCTAGTTGTTGGGGTGTTCTCCTGCTGACACTGCTCTAAAAACAGTTTGTCGTCCTTATCCTCCAGGACGACTCCAACTCTGCCTGATCTGCACTCAGCTGCAAAGTGTCCCTTTTAGTCGACGTTTTCTGCACTCTGCGTCTCATGCTGCACAGTTAACTCTGATGTGTGAGGATGATTTACCACAGCATCCACAGCACCTGTATCCTTTTTGGGTTTCACTCTGACTCTTTGTTTCCTGTGGTTTTTGTGCTTGGTTGTGTTTGAAAGTTCTTTTCTTGAATTTTAGTAAATCCACATTTGCCTCTTTCATATTCTTTGTCTCTCTCCCGACTGGTTGTTTTTGCTATATCTCTTCATGCTGTCTTATTTGTTGCACCACCTTTTACAGTGTTAGTTCACATCTGCAGTCTCTGACAGGCCCTGGTATTGTATGACCACCACTAACCTGTCTCTTATCATTTCTTCCTGCAGTGGTCCATACTGGCAGTTTTCTGCTAACATGCAGACTAAAGTTCTTGTTAAAAGTTTATTTTACATGTGTGCACTTATTAAGCTCGTACTAACTCAACCCTAGTCGCCCTAAAATGTTTTCTGCTTTATTGCCCATTGTGTACATTAAAGAGTTTACTTGATAGCTTTCGTCTTTGCCATCCAATCCAGCTGTCACACAAAGTCTTTTGAAATGGCGAATCCAGTTGGACCATGACGAGTAGTCGCTGAAATCAAAGTTTTCAAATGAAAACAGGTAATCCATCCTCTGTGCGCTGTCATCCAGGCTGCGCTTCCGTGCCGTTAGCATAGAACAATGTGGTAATTTTTACTCACGGGCTCGTGCCGCGGTAAAACTGCTGCTTCTCACTGATGTAGATGGGCCTGAGACGGGCTTCTTGACTTCTGACACCATGTATTAATACAAAGTCTACTCATCTATGTTCAGTTCGGCGAGTTGGGAGACACTCAGCTCTTTTAATCAGGTTTTATTGATACTGCCTTTTAGCATGTACATGTGCATAAATATATCTGGTATTCTGATGCGTCCCCGGTAACTCTGCACCAACACATTGGTTCCTATCCACGTACTCACAGTACACTATCTACATCAGATAAGATAATTATTGTCCTTGCCACAAAACCCCTTCCAAAATCTGAACTGCTCTTCCAATGTAAAACTACAACCCTGAAATGATACAGGCTGATTTAGATAACAAAACATGAACACGTGACCTCTCTTAGAAGCAGTGAAATACATCAGCTGATTTAAAAACTAAATGAAATGGAACCTGGCAATGACTATAAAGTCATTCACTTACAAGCAATTCCCCTATAAAAGTTTATGGAAGCTGAAGCGTCAACCTGTTGAAGATTATTATAAGTGAAAGAATCATTGAAACATCATGTGGCTTTGCTTGTTTTACATAATCATCTAAATCAAATGTGGATCATCATTATGCAACAACTCGATGAGCTGCACTTTAAATTTCCTGGTATGAGGGAGATGGTTGGAGGAGGCAGCATAATGCTTGCTGAGGTTTTCATCAAGCTGATGATTGATGTGGGTAATCGTGCTGCCTGTACACACTAATCACGAGTGATTTTCCCTTAGGGGAAACACAACAACAGCATTTTGGTTTGCTGTTGTCTAATGCAGGCTCCATTTGTCTCACTTTTATAAAACATGTTCAAGGTCAAAACTGTGCAGAGACAACAGTGCATTACGTCATAGAAACTCTGCGCAGCAACCCCTAAACCATACATTACCGTATTTTTTATACTTTGTGGAATAGATGGTTCTTTAAAGTAATGTTGTGTGTGGTTACATCTCCTGCAGCAGATGCACATGGAAATATTCCAGCAAACAACAGTAGTACTGAGTGACTCCTTGGTATCAGAGATGTGTGTATTACTAAAGTAGAAAAATCTGTACAGGCCATTAACAATGGAGAAATAAGGAAGATGTTTGGAGCTAATCAGAGTTAATGTTTCAGTTTGATGATGTCTGTGACCTCCAGCCTCACGGCCGCTCAACATTGCCCCACCAATGATGTCCAGATGGATGCTGAAATATGATTACCGTACTTAGGATCAAAGTTCATGCTCAGTAATCCAGGTTAAAAAAAAATCCAACAAAGTTCACAGTTCACTGGGACGGTTTCTTTTTTTGTTGTTGAGACATTTCATCCTTCATCCCTCCCCAGCCAAAACTGTGCACCATGGGTGACAGGGCCTTTTGCGCTGCTGCTCCTCGTCTGTGGAACAACCTCCCTAACCATCTAAGGATATCCCAGACTGCAGAGAGTTTTAAGAAAGTACTGAAGACTTTTTTATTTAAAATATTTTATAGTGTTTAAAGGTATTTTTAATCCTGCCTTTTTTTAATTTAGTTATTTATTGTTTTTTTTAGTCCATGTTGTATTCTATTCAGATATTTTTATTGTAGCCCTTTGAGATTGTAAAATGTAAAGTGCAGTAAAAATTGAATTAATAATAATAATTATGATTATCCAAAGGACTTCATCAGTCCAAGGAGCCACAACAAACTCAGTCTCACAAGCAGCATACTCACACAGTGGGCCAACCAGTTTGATGGTTTCCAGGGCCCACCCTCTCCTCTGTCGACTCCTCTGAGGCAGCCAAGTCCAAAGTGGTTCAAAACATCAAAGTTCATGCTCAATAATCCAGGTTTAAAAAAAAAATTCAACAAAGTTCAGTCAGGTTAACTGGACAGTTTCTTTTTTTTTTTGCGAGGCCCTCTGTTTGTGCAGCGCGCCGAGCGGGCCCCGCG